>JANHGB010007463.1:3224-29238 GCA_026283785.1 Coracopsis vasa
CTGGATGAGCTATAAGGTCCCTTCCATCCCAAACCATTCTCTGACATGAAATCTTAACTCTTCCAAATCAGTGCCTCTGTATGGGTAAGAATTATTCTTACAGAGGGGGGAAACAAGGCACAGAAGAGTAAATGGCATGCTGAATGCTGTGCAAGGAATGGAAGCGGATCCAGGATGTCCCTCGCAGTCCTGTATTTAAGACAAAGGGCAGTTTTGTGCCCAGCCTCCCCTGATTCAGAGCCAAGCTGCAGAGCCTGCAGCTCTCAAGGCAGCAGTCCTGAGCTAACCCAGTCAGCTCAGACTCAGACCCTGATATGCCAAGATGAAAAACCCTCTGAAGAGTGAAGGATTGTGCTTGGAGGGGAAATGAACTTTGCTCAGTGTCGAACTGACAGCCCTTGTCATGCCTGTCTAATGCATCCAGCATCTTCTTACTCTATGGATAGAAAATAAACCCTGTTTCTCAGACTTAGAGTTACAAGCAAGCAGCTCAGCACCCAAACACTCCAGAATAACAGCATACAGTGAAATAGAGCAAAGATTCACTGACAAAACCAACAGCAAAGGATCAGATTTCCCGTGTACCTCTCTTCCCACCCGTCACAGTTCATCCCAGTGTTTGGATACAAACCCCACCTACCTCACCACGGAGCCTTTCTGCTCCAGTGCCTTTTGGAGCTCTGCCCACAGCACGGAGGGAGCTCTGGCTGCCCACCAGAGCCCTTCCAACCCTCTGCTGCAGAGGCACCAGGGATGGAAGCGAGCACAAACCTCGGCTGCTGTGAGCATAATCACCTTATGAAACATGGAGTGCATGTAGAAGCAGTTGTTTCCAATATGCATCAATAACCAAATTACAAGCAATCCAACACACAGCTTAATACTTCCCTATTGACCAGAACAGCTGATGAACAAATCCTTTCAGCTGTGGACAGTACGAAAGCTCGTATGTCACCGGGATTGATGAGCTCAGAGTCACTTTGGATTGCTCCACAGTGGATCTGGATCCTAACAGGGGTCACCATCCTCTCTGGGTGGGTTCACCCTACCCAAATACAAGTAAACACAAACCCCACTTCACATCCGCTCCAAACCCACGTTGTTAGAGCTTGGAGAGACAACAGAGCCATTCCATGCCACAGAACACCTGGAGGCAAAGCATCCCTATCCAAAAGGGACCTTTGCAACTCATGAGTGCATAGAAAACACCCTCCTCTCCCCCCCCCGGTTTAATTGTCCCCCAGGAAACACAACGTAACTGAATGCTTTTTATTACATCTAAAGATTTCTACATAAACAGGTAACATTCAATAGGTAAACCATTTGTTTTTCCAATGCATATAATAAATATTTTCACTTGGTACTTTTATACAAACTGACATTGGTCTACTATACATTTTTAAAAGCCGTTTACTGGTTTGGCATGCCGTATGGAAACTAAGAGGAAGTTTTAAGGCAATGAATGACAGCTTTCAATTCATGGAATTAATGGTAATTTTAATATTCTGCTTATATACATTTTCCCTTTGTTAATTAGAACAATTAACAGCAGCACTTTCGGGGACCACCAGCAATTTTCCCTTGTTAGAAATCTAAGCTCTGTTTAAAAGGAGAAAAGGAAACTGGTTACACTGACAAAACAAACCCTTGTCTATCCAAAATGTGCTTAAACCCCTGAAATGTTGAACTGCAGTGAAGAATTCATTTGTCAAACGTTCTCCTCACAGCCTTAGCGAGGGTCCAACAGAGTCCAATGACAACCTATCAGCCATCCCACCCTTGAAAGGCTTCCAGTCCTTGCCATGGGGAGCAAGGGGCGAGCCTGCAGTCATCTATTGTTACGGAAGCGCTACCAAGATCTTAACACATGGCCTAGGTCAGAGCATCTAAAGGATGCATCAGTAATGCCCTAAGAGCTTTGAAAGCCACTTCCACCCTGCCATTAAACAGCTGTGTGCTCATACCTGACATAAAACAGGTACAAGTGTGTGCACACCCCACCTCTCTGGTGGAAGAACTTGAGGACAAGAGACCTCCAGGCTAAGGATCACAGAAACCCTGCCATGGGCAGCGAAGGGAGCTCTGGATTGCTTTACAGCATCTTTGTTAATACATGAAGTAATGGAGATCGAGTTTGGGAGTGACATTCGCAGGGAACTTGTCGAGAACTCAGACTGAGACTTCTACCAAGCAATGTTAACTGTGGTCAGAGGCACAGAGAATTATCAGCAATAAAGAACACCCTAGCATGAAACAGGAATACTCACAAAGCATATGGGATTAATACCACAAAGGAGGACTTCAGAACATGTCTGTCCCTTCTTTGTACAGCCACGAGGTTCAAAAATGACAGCGGTGAACTGAACAGCCTTCCTTCCCTTCAGGATAACTCGTGAGGAAAGGGAAGTCGTCATCAGATCACCTTGCTTTCCAAAAGCTAAGCCAGGCATAAAGATGCCGGCTCCTGTGTTACCACACACTCGCCACGGTTCATCTTAGATGTGGGTTAACAAGACTTTAATACCACTGTCAGAAGTGACACAACCTGCTCCTCAGGTCATCTTTAACAATACAGTCCATGAAACATTGCCACCACCGTCGGCACAACAGCCACCAGCTCTCCCAGTGCCTCCTGGGTGGTTCAGAACCGGGGCCACACACGCTCCCCGTTACACCGACAGCACTTGTACTCCAGGTTTACAAATGGTATTATAGCAAAGCATATGCTCTGAAGTTACCAGGTTAGTATTCATGACTAAAATGTATGAGATATATTCCTAGTGTAGGTTTAATCACTTCAAAATCAGACTGAGTTTAAAAAATAAGTATTTCCCATTTTCTATCCTTTTATTTATTTTCTTTAACTGACATTTAATAAATTATAAAATTGGTGTATGGTGAAATATATATATCAGCCAGATATGTATGAAATACACATGCATGGGAAAAACTATTTAACTCACTTTGAACTCACACACACGGATCTATAAATACATATATACACACACATATACATATAAACACAAACAGTTGTTTCCAAAATTCAAGTCAACTATTTAGTGGCAGAGGGATGCTGTAAAAACACTAAAAACGATTTGGATGCCACATAATGTGAACCTCTCAAATAACCATACGACTGATCATACAGCAATACCTAATGCTACTTGGATTAAAGAGGGGTTGGGTTTTTTTTTTCCTTTTTTTCCTTTTTTTTGGATTTTTTTTTCTTTTTTTTTCTTTTTTTTTAATCAATGCAAGAGTTTTCAGACAACTTCATAGGCAAAAGGTGGCCCTTGTCAATGCTCAAAGCAACTAACTGCAATCAACAGGTTTGGACATGGAAAGTTCGGACAAGAATCTGCTCACTGTAGTATTCCTTAACTCTCTTTTCCTGATAAACTCGTTACCTGCACTTTCAACCAGCTATAAAAATAGTTTTCACACCAGAGGAAATATTTACTCTCTCTGACATGGACTTTGGGACACAAGAGAATCGCTTCCTTCCCTCCCCCTTCTCTTCACCTTAAAGAATCTCCTGAAAAACTGCATTCCAGCTATTTACACGTTTCACTCTTTAATAAGAACGGAGCAGCCCAAATGACCCATCGGTTCTCAAACAAAAAGGTTCTCCTACGTCATGCACAACATAAAAGAGAAAAGAACCCGGGGAGTAATTATGGCTCAAAGTTCAACAGAAGTGTGTGGAAAACCCAGGAGAATCAAAGGAATTACAAGGCCAAAAAGAGAAAACTGAGGTTTGAAACCCACTACCCTAAGAGACTTCAATAGGTAGCAATCGTTTGAGTACGTGGGCTACAGGGTGGGCCTTTGCTATAGGGTTGGGTTTTGGTTTAAAAGACTCACATCGAACATTGAGTATTCGTTTTGATGGATGTGACCTCAGAAGACGGTGTGTACCAAGACCAATACTGGCTGCACAAACCATGCAATAGTGTGTTGGTATTTGTATTTTTGTCCTTTTGTTGATGAGTTCACTTTGAAGCAGAAATCTGATCTACTGCAGCTAAAAGTAGGCTTCTCCAGCCAGAAGAAGATATGCCTCGATTCAACAGGCCAGTTACACACGCATGGCTAACTTTAAAGCACAAGCAGCTCCACAAACTTCAAACTGACACATGCTTAATATTTTGCTGATTAGGATCTTAAGATATTTCAAAAGGATTTCATAGTAAGTTCTTAGATACAAACCCCTACATTCCCAATGTGTCAATGCTTTTATTTGGGGCTAGAGTCTATACAAGTTCTCTGTCTTGTCCCACATAAGCACAGCCAAGTAAATTCCTCAGCCTGAGATTTTATTGAGTCTGGCCCTCAAGAATAATTGGTGCACTAATGAGCTTGCAACATGCTTGGCTAAAGCATGGAATTCAAAACAATCTGAAGAGAGGGTCACACAGAAGAACCAGAAATGACCAAAACAAATCCCAAAAAGCCAAAGCCACTCCTGAAAGGCTCTGTCCTGCGAACAGAGGGGATGCTGTGGAACACTTTGAGTAGGGTTTCTTCCACTTTAAGCATAATGAAATCTGCACTAAGTGTGGGATGGGGGAATTAGATTCCACCACCAAAGGTAAATGACTCCAAGAGGAGAAAAAACCCTCTCACAAGTGAACTTTAAAAGTTCAGCTCCATTCCTGTTCATGTTACTGTGAAGAAAATAATGCCGTTTGTGTCCCAACTATGGGGCGGGGGGGGGGGGGGAGGAAAAATAACTCACATGACAAATGCACAGGTGTAAAATCTTCAGCATCCATAAAAATTAACTGAAGCTCCTTGTTTTTGTTAATTTTTTTTGTTTTGTGGTTTTTTTTCTTATTTTTACCAGTGAGGCCATCTTAGGTTTATATACAAAATTAAAACTGAAAATATACTTTTTGTTCTCTGTACACGTAAATTTTTTTCCCTAAAAAAGGAAAAAAACTTGTCTATGTTTCTAACAGAAAGTAAAACCAAGCACAAAGATTTCCTCAGACGAGTTCATATATTCCAAAAATCAGTCCAATGAAATAATGTCTGGTATGATACCAAAGATGGATGCCGTGTCCGTGCTGCTCCTACTTGCAACTGGATGACCATGATTCTCTCGCAGGCTGTTGGAGGAAACAAGACTGCTGTTACTGCCACTATTGCTACCATTTGTGGCCGGCAGAGAACTGCTTCCTCCTGCATTTAGCTGATCGAGAAACATCTGAGATGAAGTGTATGGGAAAAAACGAGAGTGTAAGAGTTCTTGATCATCTGATGCAGAAACTGCCGCAGCTGCAGCGGCAAGAAGGGAGGTGTTGTAATGCTGGGGGGGGAAAAACAACATTTGCAAGTTACATTTCAGACACCACAGGTTTGATTCAGACCAGCACAAAAGAAGGTATTTGTAAGCTAAAGCTCTGATAGGTTCTGGGTATCACACCAGCCTGGCTACTCAATTGCTCTGTAAGGCAAGGACTGATGCAGTGAACTTTTACCTCTGCAACCCTTCATTTCTGAAGCCAAAAGAAATTGGAAATGCTAGTATCAGTAAGAACAAATGCTAGAGAGGTAACAGTATTGCAGGACACCCAAACCAGCATGGTCAGCAGTAGCACTCTTTTACCTCTGCAGAAAATTCCCTGTTGGAAAAATTCCCCAAAAATCAACCCAACATTTTGCCATCCCTCTGCTCTGGTCAGAAGTTACAAACCAACCACAGCTGGTGAAACTATGTGCTAATCACTGCTGGTGGAGGGAAGCATACTTCTGTGGAAAATGCATTTAGAAATAGCACCCTTAGTTCTGCTTGATGGCAGCAAGAGCTGTCCCAAGTTATGCTCTCTGCTGGTCAGCCCCTGAAAAGCAAGAACCGGAGCTATAAAGAATCAGGTTTTAAATACAATGTCTCTGCAGAGGAATTCTGCTCTGGATGTTTCTTTCCACTATGATAGAACACATGTGGGCTATTCAGCCTTGTTCCCCCACATTTGTGCACTAGTATAATTGTGTCATATCAGTGCATCAGGTTCTGCACTACCTGTTTCAGAATAAATCTCATCTCTCTGTTTTACTGAATAGCAAGATAGCTTTTCTGAATCCAAACTCTACAGTGCAGGCTCTGGTCTTAATTATGGGGAAGTATCACTCTACAGTTGTGCAATTCTCCTACTTCAGACTGCAGAACGAGATGGGACCAAGGGCATGTGAGCCACCTCAGCCCCTTATCTTCTTGGAAGCATAGGAGGAAAAGTGATCAAGTGGGATCAAGCTGGCAATCACCACTTGGCAACCCAGGCTCGTTTTAGGGAACGACTTGCTTAGCTCCCACAACTAGAGGAGCCAGCACCAAACTAGCACATTTCTGTAAGTATTTACAGAAAGGTGGCAAACATGGTCTGACAAACTGTCATGAACCCAGGACACAAACTAAGGAGGTGGCTGGTGGACCTTCAGTCATGGCTGAGGCTCATGCCACCACACAACAGTGCCTGGCTGAGCTTAACCCTTGGGAACGGAAATGCTTCTCTTTTGTAAGCCCTTATCCTACACCCCTATTTAAACAATGCTCATGTTTGATCACAGCCTCTGTGTGCATAAAACAAAGCTGCAGCCTGCCTGTATTTACACCTACATCATACATCTGCTCCTTCCTTGCTTATATATCGATGGCAGCAAGTCCTTCTCAGAAAAGAGTATCTGCCACATGACTTGATCTTCCTTGACTTACCTGATTGTCTCCTGACAGGAAAGGGAAGAAATCTAAACCTGTAAAGAGCCAAAGGAAAGAATTAAGCTTCTCAAAACAAAAAAGCATCTCCCCAGTTTTCCACCCCCTTATGGTGAAATTAAGCCAGCATAATACTGGTGACACTTCACATTCGCTTCACTACCAAAGCCCTTATAAACCTTATAGTACTTTGGGGGGGGTTTAAATATCATCTCATCCTCTGTGGATGCAAAACAGTATTTTGCACTACTGCACTGTCAAACCACTGCGCGTTAAAATCCTTCTGCAATAGTTATTATTACATGGAGAGCTGTACTTACAGCTACCAACAGTCAGAAGCTCACCTTGCAAGTCATAAGGCATAGGTGTCATATGGAATGGATGCCTGTAGTCTTGGATAAGTGATGTATTGATGTAGCTGGTGTCAACAGCAGGAAGGCTTGGTGTTCTTGACACGGGTGATGCTTGATGGGGTAAATTTAAAATGCTGGAAGAAACAAAGGCTTGTTACAGGTGTAAAATACAGTCCTGGCTTTATTGCTGTCCCAAGCAGGGCATGGCTGTTTTCAAGTACAACACAAAGCCAACCTCGCAATACACAGTATGAGCTTTGTGTCAGCTCCCCTATTAAATGTCAAAGCTTCACTACAAAGTATCACAATGCTACAGCTCCTCACTGAGTCTGGAAGGGGCTGGAAGCAGGGAAGAGACAGGAGCATCACATGTTCCCCAAGCTTCCTTCTCACAATTTCATTTCATCAGGAAAGTTAATTCAGTCCAAGACAGTTGAAGCTTAGCAAAATAAAAGCTAAGACAGGTTCAGTCCCAAACAGCAGAAACTGATGACTCTCAATATAAATGGCATTGGGATCTCTGTTATAAATACGTTCCAAATACTAAGCCAGGACAATCCTAAAGGTATATTGAACCCTGAAATCCCCCATACAAATCTGTGTAATGAGACATTTATACCCTACATTTATACCTTACGAGGTAAATGGAAACGGAAGACAGTCAAAAAGGTCTTGAGGAGTTTTAAGTGATCACTGAGTCATTTACATGACTGGAGTAGTAATCACTTCAACAACAGGATCCCTTCAGTGCAGCCTGTTTTCATCCCTACATGTTTATGTAAACAGAGTGCTATTAACAGCTTGGCTACTTAGGTGTAATCAGGTTATTCTGGCATCCTTTATTACTATGCTACTGGCAGTAATCACCAGCAAAACCCACACAACTCCCATACCACACCCAGGTTTCTCATTGCTCCCTCTCTCTGTATGTGCTGCTTTCACATTTCTCTAGGGAAGAAAAACATTTCCAGATTTGCAAAACCAAAATCCTTCTAAGCCACAACTTTTTGCACCATTTTATACTCATTTTCATACACACACCTGAAAGCTGCATCACGTTACACACTTGACAACTCAAAGTTATTTCAGTCTTCTTAAGCCTTGCGACCCAAGACCAAATCCATTTGCTATAAGCTTCTAAATCAGGATATAATCCAGACACAGAACCTTCCAGATACAATTTCTTTTGAAATTTATTACTACTCTCCATCATGAGTACATTCTCTCTGCACCAGCCTGTTTTTATCCTCACCCCTTATTATTTAATGGTGATGCTGGAGATACGGAAGGACAGCTTCTCTTTGCAGATGGTTCTTCATCTTCTTCATCTGATGAGCTATCAATGGTTAAATCGATCACTTCTACCTTCTTATTTTTATTTGACTGTTGGTGAGAAGACACCTGATGTTCCAGGGAAGAGCTTATGCATCCTATACAAAGTAAGTCAACATTGTAAGATGTAGATTACAGCACCGCTACAATCGTCATAACATCACAGCTTATTACATGTCTTCACAAATAAACCTTACAACTCAGAATAAAAGACAACAAAATTACATAGCTTTGATAACTTAAAAGTACCATCAGCCCCAACAGGTATTACTCAAGTAATCTCTTACAAATGATCATGAAAAGCTTCAAACATAAGTGCAAAAATGAGCATTTTGAAAAGTTAAAGGAACATCAGTACTTAACAGTTCAGGGTATCCAGTCCATACACCCCAAAACACAACTTACCATCAACTCCGTTGTAAGATGCAGTTACTTCCTGCACTTCCTTCTTCGATCTCATAGGAGCCCAGGATCCATCCTCCTTAAACTGAATTTCATCACAATCTGTACAATACTTCAGGATTTCCATGAATAACCTGTCAACCAAAACCATTGAATATCAGTCCTCAAAAAGAGCTTAACACCTTTCTTACTCCAATACCTTTATTAGTCAGTGTAAGTATGAATTACTGTTTCAAGAGTTGAAAGCTTCCATTGTTCTACCCTTCTCTCATCCGTTTCCTTGATAAAAAGAAGTCATTGAAAAATGTAAAATATTGTCTAAAACACTACACACTTACTTACTGCACGAGAGGAATCCTGCAGAGCTCATGACACAGAACTCTGTTTCCCAAAAGGAAAGAAGAATGTGAACTAGCATTAAAAAACCCAATCTCCTCCTAACCCATATTTATCTTAAAGGAGTCAATGTAAGTGAGTATGTAATGACTACTGTTTCCTGAAACCTCTTTAGAAGCTGAAACTTTCTACCAAAAGCTGAGCATGGGAATCTGAACTTGCAGCCTCTTCTACAAAGCTGCATCTCCCTAAATTTTTAGGATCCTGGCACCACATCACTCCCAGTGGGAATTCCAGCTTTTGACCAAGACTATTCATGTGGTTCTGCAGGAAAAAGCTTTGCTTTAATTAGTGAGAAAGTTTGCTCTTTCCCGGACTGAATGCTTTCTACAAATAACCTTCTCTTTGGGATGCTATAATTGTATCACCTGATCTCCAGTGTCTGCACCTGGCAACACAAGAAGTAAGGAAAATGCATTGGTTTAATTACTACTACTCTGAGTCTTTACTATTTTAGGCTGAGACACAGAACAAGGAACCCCACAGATCTTTGATCCAAAGCAGAGGACCTGAGATCCATGAATCCAAAGCAGCCTGTGCCAGCCCTGAGTGTCTCTTCAAAAGCTTTTGCAAGGCCTCAGAGTGGACCCTGAGCAATCTTTTGCTTCACTAGCAGGTCACCAAAGTGAAGCACCTACTCACTAAATGAAGACTCAGTAATTTGTGAGGTGGTTTTCTGGGGTTCTATTTGGTTCAGGGGTTTCAGTTTCACTTTTGGGAGGGTCTGTTTGTTTGTTTGTTTGGGATTTGTTTGGTTTGGTTGGTTGGTTGTTGCCTTTTGTTGTGGTTTTTCTTTGAGCAAAACATTCTGAGAGTGTTCTCAGAAGATTCTGCTTGTTCTCTTGATCACACTTCGGAAAGAAGATTCCTATCTAAGGAATTAAAACACAAACCCAGGAATACATACTTGGCATTTCTTCATGGAGATGAACAATAGATTTCTTAGGGGGGGGGTTATGTTTTGCAGGTAGGCAGGACCAGGGATTCAATCTCTGTGTCACTTTCTGTATACAGCAGCTCCCCAAGTGTGAAACTGTACATGGAATGAGGCATGCATTTGGAGGGGTGGCAGTACGTATTTGATCTAACATGAATGTCTTCTCTCAACTAGACCAGATTTGTGTCATTGCTCCATTAAAAGAAAAGACAACATGTGTTGTTTTCACCTAGGAATGCAGCACTATGGAACACTGGGGGTAAAAAAACTCAAACCCACAACTATTCTAGGCAGGACAGCTCAAAAACCTACCCAGGATTGGAAGGAACACCTTTCATTATTATTACCTTTAACAGTTTGATGACCACAGTTCTTCCAAAATACTGAATGAAGGGGTACCTGGTTAGTTATTGCTCACCAACAGCAGGGAAATTAAGTGCTAACTTAAACCAGGCCACAGCCAGATAACCAAGATTTCAGATCACTCTATTCTGTGCAGCACAAGAACACTAAGCAGAGAGTGTAAGGTACTTCATTTTGACTCAAGCTTTACTTACCCATCAATAATGAGATGTTCATAGGGAGCCTTCTTATCACAGACAGGGCAAACCCAAGTTGGTTTCTTTTCATTCATTTGAATATACAGAGTGGCATCAAAACACTGCAGGTGGGAACAAGTCAGGGCCCTACAGGGTATAGTTAGCCGCATTTTACCAAGCTTTAAGAGAAAGAAAAGAACAAGATTAAATCATTTTGGTATGAAATTAACAAACAGGGCTTTTCTGTCTGAAAAGAAACAGAGACAAGTTGAGTTTTATTCCATATAGTCTCACAAATCTGAGTTTTGATTAAAATACATGTCACATACACCGTTCCCTCCTTCCTATAGATTTGATTATTGCATGAAAGTTACTAAAAGTCTCATTTTTAACTACATTTGACCAAGGAAACTGAAGACTACATCTTTCCATATTTCCTGGACAAAATACTGAGCTCAAGTAGCATAACAGTGTCCTGAATGAACCACAAAAAGAATTCTTCATCAGTACTTTAAACGCTGATGAACGTTTGGGTCAGGGCTCTTCTATCCTCACACAGGTGAAGTCGGTATTCAAGCTGCTGTCCGTACCTCAGTCAGCAGGGTACCACCAGAACACTTGTTTGACTTGACAGTCACAGAAGCAAGCACATAGAAAATGCATTTATGGATCATTTCCTGACATGTTTCTCTAACCATCATTTTCACTCCTTTCTCCAGGAAGTGACTACTCACAAAATAATTCACACCTGCTAACTATTAAACCATTTTATACTCCTCCTGCTGTGATAAACACCACTGCTATATATCAGTTGTGAGCCAACCTGAAATCTCACTGCCTTTTTCTTGTGTAAATACAAATAGCTGACTATCCCCTAAAATATCATCATACCTTTTCAACACTGCAAAGGGCCTGCAACTGATAACAGCAGATGAGACAGGAGAAAATGAGTTCTAAAGTGCACTTGCAGATGGCGACCATCGTTCCTTCAAGTTTGTAGACAGTGGACAGTGAGGTTTTGCAGGTCAGCACAAAGCTTCCATCAGTTTAATACAAAAGGCACAGCTGAGTGCTTAAGCTGAGCAAGTAACATAGGAGTGCTACACAGCGAAGGTGCTTAGGCTAAATTGTACAACAGGAATATCTTTGGATTGGATAAATCAACGCCAACCCAGACCGTGAAACATCATATGATTACACTGAATGCAAAACTGATTACAGTGATAGGCATTTCATATTAATCTGAAATTAAAAAGCTTGCTCTCCTCAAACAAACCCCAAGCTGCTGTTTTCTGGCAAAGTCCTTATGCTGTAGTTTAGAAGGGGCTTTAACTGACCACACTAAAGGTAAGAAGTAGGAATGTCTAAACAAGACTTTTCCCACATTAAAAAACAACAAAACAATTACTTATTAAGAACTATTTATACTGCATATTTAGAAGTTATATATATTTGACTAAAATAAACACAACTACTTCATTCGAAAACCTTCAGCCCATTCTAGCAGTCGACAGGAGGAGGAACTGGTTTTAGTAGGGCTTAAAGCAAGCACGGTGGCCACACATAGTGATTCTGAGCAATACAGGATGGGTGCCACAGGATGGCACTCAATCTCAGAATATCAGAAAACTAAAACCACATCAAGAACAAAGGCTTTACACACAGTCCACTACTTCCTCCATGATGCTTTTTCTAATGCATCCCCCGTAAACAGCAATCCCTCCACCCCATTCCCAGCAAACTCAGTTACACCAGTGGATCCGGCTTGTTTTGCTTCCTTTTGGCTCTCAGTCACTGTCACAAAACCCACCACCAGATGGGAGGGGAGCGGAGAACTCCCTGGGGAGCCGGCAGCAATGGCAGTGGTGAGCTCAGACTGCAGGAGGTGCTGTATGTGCCATGTGTTTGGCACCCCCTCCCCCAAAATCCATGACCAAGCACATTATTTCTGTGCCATCGTCAACCCCCAACAAAGCAAGGCCCCCTGATCCATGTCTGTCAGGAATTCTCATCTCCCAGATGGCGGGTCAATGGCTCATTTGTCTTTTGGGCACAGTAACAGTCTCCTAGCTCAGCGAGGATCAAGAGTGAGGGTACCAGAGATAAAACCTGGATGCTTCTATGTGATGCAAAAGAAAACTAAGGAAGGTCAAAGACACGTGCTGCAGGAAGAACATAAATACCTGTCTCCTGAACAAAAAAGCAGACTTAAACCGCAACATTTTCACAAGCTTTTGGTATAAAACCTCTTAATTTCTAAGCAGCACTTGGATTTAACCAAAGCCATACACATGCAGATGGAATCAGCGTACTCAGTGTTAACAAGTGGATGCCTCCTTTCCCATTTTTGGCATTGAACCTCCTGGATCAGCTCTGCCATGCTGGCCAAGCTGTGTCAGAACTGACAAAAGAAAAGGTCGTAAAAGAAGGGATGCATCCCAACTTGTGAAAAACTCTGTTTCCCAACACCGTTACTGTTTTGATTCCTGCCTGTCGGCAGCCAAAGACACACTGCCTTCACTGCTTTTGCAAGCATACAAAACACTGCTATCTGCTCATGCTAAAATATGCACCTAAACCAGGAGCTGAGGAATTGTAAACAAAGCTGCAAGCCCTCCAGGAACATGCTGGATTGGGAATTTTTGTTCACTTCAATATCTGATCCGGCTGCAGAGCCTGTGGATTTATTTATTTTCCTTTCAAAGGAAAACAAGACCATGAATTCAAGTGTCTTCCTGACATACAGCCCCAGCCCTGCCCATTTGCTGCTGTACCTCGGGTGGATGCAGGCAGCAGTTAAGGACAGCTTTTTCAAATGTACTCCACGGTCTGGGAGGGAGAGGAGGCCTCTGTGCTAAAAAAAGCTCAGCAGCAAAACAAAACACATTCAGAGGAAGCTGCCTCGCTCTGTGCTTTACTCTGAGGGCAAAAGAAAGGTTCTAAAGTCTAAAGCTTCCATGCCCAGATAGGCCATTTCATTGAGTTTATTGAAGTATACACACAAGAGAATCGCCCCCTGATAAATGAGATGGGGGAAGAGCACCTCTCGTTAACAGAGCTGAAGATGCACCGTTCTGTCATCTTTGGTTGTGCTGTTGGAGACCAAATCAGTGTTTTCAATGTGTACTTTCAAAGCATACCCTGTGCATTCAAGCATTAGAAAGGAAGCACAAAATATTTACCAAAAACTTCTCCCTGAGCCAAATGCTTACAAATGAGCAAGTAAAAATACAGGGGCTATAAGAGAATTACATTCAGACTCGAGGACAGCCCGAATCATCCTAATAACGTTTCTATTCTTAGGCCAGGTTGAAAGGTACAGTCTCTGACCCAACGAGCTCTTGCAATGATGGATTATTCCAAGAGCTACAGTGAAATAAGACAGCACTGAGTGAGGAACATGCTGGAAAAAATGTCAAGTGTGTAGGTTTTGTAGAGAACGGAGATAAATACACTCAAAATAATCTGCTATAGACTTTGTTTTGTATGTCTACCAACGCAGTAGTGAGTTTCAAAGAGGAAATACTGACAAAGGTAGGACTTCTGAAGAGCTACATCCTAACCTCTGATTCCTGTTTTGGTTTTACCCCTGGCAGGGCTCTGAGAAAGCAAAGCTGAATTTGACATCTTTAGGTATAAGCAAACTTGGGAGTTCTACAAATAATCTTATAGAGGATATTCCTGCTCTAACACTAACTCATCTGCATCACAGTCAGCAAGGAAATAAAAATGCATGTAAAAGCACTGCAGAAGAACCTTTACCAGTAATGGAGGCAATTGAGACAAACAGAAATGTGTCAGAACATTCCCATGGAATCATCTATAAAGCAAAATAAGTGCCTCAGGTGGCAGTTCTGACAAATCAGGTACAACTGAAGAAAAAATCTGTAGCTCCAGAAGATGCATGAAGGTTAATTTAAGATAATGAATTAATACACAAGCACTTCCAACAGACATTTAATTCTTACTAACAGATTACCATTTTTGCCTGTATTGGAAACTCATTTTAAGTGGCAAAAACATTGTGCCTAAAGAGTGACAAGAAACCCAGCAGGACTCTCATTGTGCTTTCTAGAACAACAAAGTCGTAACAGCACAACAAGAATTCAGCTATGACAACTCAGCAAAATCAGCTGCCAGGTGTGGACCTGAAACCCTTCAGTGCTCCACATCTGCAGCAGTTTTGATGTGAGACATGAGTTCATGGGTTTGCAAGATTACAGGTTCTGAGGTTCCAAGTTTACAGATCAAGATATTATTTGTAAATGCAATCTCTTTATCTTTCTTACATGAGTTTTATCTTTCTCATAAATGTGTTATTATTTAGTTAGCATCAGTGCTGATACGGAGAAAGTCTTAAGATTGAAGATCTTGAAAATACCACATTTAAGGATTTATAATAACTTAATGCATATAATAAAAAGCAATCACAATGTCAAATATGCTTCTTCTGAAGCAAAGCTTATCTATCTAAAAGGTTTATCTCTTCACACTGGGAGAGTTTAAAACCATATTAAATTACTTGAGAAATAAGCTTCAATTTTGCAAGAATAAAGTCAGTTTTCTTCCTAGATTTCAAAACTGAAAATTTCATGTCAAGCTTGAGCAGATTGAACCAAACCAGGAAACAGATGTATCCTTCAAAAGAGGTTAAAAAGTTATACTGCAATAAAGATACTGTGTCAATCAATACAGAGAGCAAGTGCTCTGAAAGTGCATGGGACTTGAAACAAGATCAAAAAAGCACACAATGTTGAGCAGTTTACCAGTGGAAACATAAACCCGGGTATAAACTACCACTTACCTCTGCATCTACTTGGTTAAAAACCAATTACTAGGTCAAGATAAAGTACATCTCTGCCTCTTTCACATTCATAGAATCAGAGAATCCCATGTTGGAAGGGACCTCAAGGATCACTTGATCCAACCTTTAAGGTCCAACCTTCCATTCAGTGGAACTGTATTCTCCCACTTCAGATTTGGAATAAATTCTGTTTGACCAACCTCTAGGACACTGCTTCAGTTTTAATCTAACATTATTAAATGCTCAAAGTGTGCATCATGTAACCAACTTCAGTTAAAAGATGCTCAATTCTTTGACTGCAGACACTAGCTGAAGAGTGATTTTCTATCGGTAGATTCACCTACCTTACCACTGGAAGTGGTTTTATCATTACCAAGGACACAAACTGCACACTGATGATCTAGTGACAGATTTAAATGTATGCTTACATACACTTTTGAACAGCATTTTCAAGTTAATGGAATACTCATTTTCTCAGGGGGATATCATATGCTTAAGCACGGTGACAGGCACCTTCCACATTGGTTCCTCTCCCCACAAAGTTAACACAGAGGTAAACACAAGGTAACCTCTACTGAATAAATGTCCCAGAACAGCTACATTTTGATCAGAATCAGTTTTGACGGAGTAAAAACCACAGAACTTACTGGACAAAGGAGAGAAACTCTTAAGCTTGTTGTTGCAATTTCACTGTCTGGATCGGCAGTCAGTTTCTCTTTAACTGTGATTGAAAAGAAGAAAAGGTTTATTTTGCAGATGATCTGAAACACGAACTGGATGATAGAGAAACTTGCAGTTTGCCACTGCCAATGGAAACAAGCAGCAGTGACCATTGTTTCAGGCTCACACAATAAATACGTATCCTAAGCAGTCTCTACTCTTTAGAAAGATCATAAATGACAAGATTCAAGAAAGTGAAAAGCAGAAAAGCTCATCTTAAACCAAGATCCCTAGAAAATGTATTTATACAGAGATGTCTCTTTTCATATACATGCAACTTTGTGCTTGACAGTTATTTAAAATCTACTAACAAGATGAGCCACATTGACTTGACTGTTAACTCCAGGCACATTAAAAATGTGTTAGTTACTCCCACATGGACAAGCACCACTGGAAACCTCTGAAATACTCATCAAGCAACCCTGTGATTTAAAATTGAAGAGCAAACTGAGAAATAGGCTATCAGAAGTACCCTGACAAAATCTGAGTTTTAAATAACTGCAGTGAAATATTAGCACTGCAGAAGTCTTTCATCTCAACCCATCCTCTACTTAAGGATTGGTTTATGTGCAGTCATTTGCTACATGAACAAGTCAGCTCCATGTTCCTCCTGCTCTGTGAACTGCTCTTACACCCTCATTCTCACCCTGTATACACAGGAAACTCTACATTTTTGTGCATATAAATCACCATTCTGCATTAGCACAAGCTAATGCCACCACTGTGTACCACTGGCTTTGTAGCATTTACTGGTGGGGTAATTCTTTCCCTTTTGGAGCTGGTCCTGTGCTGTGTACAATACACATTACCTGAGTATTAAAGAGTATGACCCACAGCTGTCAGGTGTTGGCATTTTCACCCTCTCCCTGAAAAAGCAGGTTTTGCTTGCATTTTTCTTAGATGAACTCATACCAACACGTACTAGTCAGAGACAACAATAAAGCAGGAAACCTCACACTCAAATTTGGAAGGGGGATGGGAGGAGCATTGTGCTAGACACTCTCTAGCAGCCCCCTCCACAACATCGTGCCAAAGGAACAAAAACTGTGTGGATGGTGACTTTCCTCCAGCATGTCGGCATCAAGGTTCATATCAGGCATTTAGTTCAGCTTTGCTTGAGGTACTGAATTACCAGTTAACTATATAAATACAGTTGTTCTATTCTGGGGAAACAAAGCCAGTATGGCTGAACTGAAAGAGATTCTCTTGCATTTTTTCCCTTCACAGTGTCAACAGGGTTCCTGGCCTGGCTCCTAGTACAAACAAAAGCCTCTGAGTCTTTGAATTGGAACTGAATACAAAGAACACCACTATCAGATTCTCAAAACCCAGAGAACTGTAGGAAGTCCAAACCTCAGTTAGCACAGTCCTATTTCAAACCTCCTGTTACAAAAGCTATTTTTCTTTTTGAAACAAGTAGTATATCAGACATACTTAGCGCTCTAGAATGATCAGGGTTCCGTATTCCTTTTGCTCGCAACCTCTGCAGTAACACCGTAGAGGACAGCTGCTTTACCAGATAGACTGCCATGGAATAGTTCTAGAAAACAGAACAAAAGATCAAAGTAAGAACTGTTTTAAGCAAAAGACAGCTCGTAGTTTATACAATGCTTATGCAATTTGTTATGTGATTACAGGGCACTGTGTTTTTAAAGCAGTTACAAGACTTTAAATGGCAAAGTTTTCAGACTAGAGAAAACCCATTTTGCTGCAGAAAGTTCACAGGGCTGGAGTCTGAGAGATGCAACAATAGTGACTTCACGCTTCACTGGGATTAGATTGAGCTACAAACCAAGCTATTAGAACAGCATTTAGGACACTTCTGGAAGTTTTACATTTAACTTGGGACATGCAGTTAACAGCCCGTTTAAGGGTATTTTTAAACCAGTAACATTGGGTACTGTAGTTCTGGCAATACAATTAAGGGAAGCTGTCAAGTCAAATATGATCAAAAGTTCTTTTTTATTATAATAAAAGCTTAGTTTGTTTTCAAATAGAGAAATCAGCAGTGATGCCTCTTCAAAAGCAAAACATAAAAAGATTTATCATCTGCAGTACTCCCTACTCAGTCTGGAAGCACTCTTCAACCTTCTTTTTCTCATCTTCCTGCACTTACTGCCTATGAAATGCTAACCTCGCTGCCAAAGCTGAACAGAAGTAAGGCAGGTAAAGAGATTGAGAGTTCAATGGGGTCAAGATGTACTCTAGTGAATCCAGCCTGAGCAGGCAAGAAGTCACCGCTTCCAGCTGCCTGTCCTTTCCCTCTGGTCACTTCCCCCATTGCTCTCAACAGAGCCCATGCAAATGTTCCCTATCAGTGTCAGTAAAAAGCTGTGGATGTTCACTTCTGCCACTACAGAAGATAATGTGGCACACAAACAGGTCACATGCAGGCTGAACATGGACTCTGCCAGCTCCTCTGTACATTGGTAAGGCTCCCTCCAAGGGATGAGCAGGAAGGCAGGGTCCTCCTCCTGGCATCGCTGATGGATCTCAAACCACAGCCTGAGATTTGTGAAGCTCTCATTTTTCCTGTAAGCTCCTAACAACAGCAGGTAATAACTGTCTGCCTGAAAATGTGATCTTGCACTAAGCATTCATCAGCAACACCCCTCTCTGCCCCCACCCCCGAACCGGAAAGCACAAGATTTGTGTTCTCACATTCGGATACATCAATTACTTTTTGATATAAGCAATACTCACTAAACCTGTAGCTGCACTGATACTCTTTAAATTGACAAATGAAAGGCTTCCCCCAGCAACTGCCATGCATGTTCCCACGAACAAAACAAACAAATCCATACAACTGTGACAAGCACCATCCTTCATTCAGGATGCCACCCGAATCCAAAGCTGGGATTTCAGTAATCTATCTTACCATAAAGCTACACAAATTGAAGTAGCATCAGAAACACCCCATTTTAAATATTTTATTGTGACAATGACTGCTTCTCCCATCGTTAAAAACCACTACTGCTTTAACTTGCTTGCTTAATGCCTCAATTAGTATAGAAGTTAGAAAAATGCTAATTAACATTGTGAAATTATTTACCGACAGCTTGAATCTACAAAGCTAGGAACTCGCCCAAGGCAACTTGTACAGAAGGCTCTTGAAACAGATTGTGTAAAAATCACAATTATGACTTCAGGAAAGGTAGAGTACACCAGTTGAGACATGCAACTGCCTCTTAAGGGAAGGGGAGGAGGGGAATTCAAATGCCGTGCTAGACAGGCACATCCAAATAGAAAGCAATTCCTCACATTCAACTGCCAAGGTCTCAGACAGTCGCTTTAGGAAGTGCTGCATCTCCTGAGTGGGGATGTTCTGAAGGGCATCTAATTCTCATCTAATACACCAAGAATTTGCCACTCTCTCCAGTTTTGGTTTGTAAGACAGAGATTAGCCAATATGGGGTTTATAACTGGAATATCCATGAAGCCTGAGAACTACCTAGTTCACAAGAGACTGGCTTAGAGTCCACAAAGGCTTGTGACATGTCTTTTCCCTTAACCCTCACTGGTATTCTTAAGCAAGAGTGCAGCCCTGTACTCAGAGCAATAGCCAGGATTCATCAACTTCCATGCATGCACTTCTGCAATATAAACCAGAGCAGGTTCATTTTTAAAGGCTTATTTCTGATACCTGCAGTTCTCATTAGGTAAGAGAAGGCTTTTAAAGCAATCTTTCATCCATCATTTATACTGAATCTGAATGGAGGCTGTTTTACGCTCCACAAGAAATCCATCATGAAATACCACCGTGATGTTTTATAACTGGCTATTGTGCATGAATGGGCTGTAAGCATTTTTCCACACTGGTTCAGGAATCCTAGGCTTTGCACACTGACAAATTCTTGGACAAGGCTTCATCTCAGGACAATTCTCGGGCCTTCTGAAAACAGGATGGTTGCAATGGCAAAGCCACTTTTTCAAGTGCATGTTGGCTCTATGATGCACAACCAGCAGATTTTTTGCCATTAGTGAAAGCAGTGCACTAATTCATGGACTAATTTATTGAAGTAACTTTTGCAGCATGTTCCAGATTTAATTAGCCCAGTGGAACATCAGCAATTCTATAATACCACTCCCAACATCCTCCCCACAGACACAACAAAGTTATAAACCCATGACTTTTTAAATATTAAGTATAAGGATAGCAGTTGTGAGAAGAGAAATGTAAAAAGGGCAAATTAAATCTCCTGGGCCCTGCTGAGTTGCTGGGCTTTGTGTCCATATTTACAGTTGGAAAAGACCACCCTGTACCCAATGTCATGTGCTAGATACAAGTTGAAGTCAAGATAAGGTTTGTCAAGACCCTAAAATCAGGAAAACCTTGTAGTGCGAAGTTAAACAAATAGGCAAAGAAAACGTTTATGGGATGTCTTGATCTTATTATCTTCTGGGTGCTCAGAGACGTGGGTGGGGGGTGAAGAAGGAGAGATCACACCAAAATATTTGAGGGCTACCGATCGAAGGGAGCATGTCCTACCTGCCTAGCATAAAGTAATACAATCAAAAGGAAGAGTCTACTGCAAAACCGTTAAGTATTTTCTGCACAATTAAACTGGCTTATCTTTCAGATCTTTCCAACAGATGCCAAGGCAGAAACTAATAAGCTTTAGGCAGCATGATGCACCCAAGTTACTTACTCTTCCAATTTCTGCAGTCCATGAAACAACGATTGTGTTTGGTACCGTCGTAGACAACCTGACGAGTGAGGTAATGTTGATTGGTCGGCTGGGTCGCTTTGGTTCAACACCATTTTTGGTTGGTGGAAGATAGCCCTAGAAATCAAAGTATTTATTCCCTCAGCAAGAAACAAATTCAATACTGCTTTTGCCACCTTCCCTTCTCACCACAACCCTGCCCCGATAAAAGCTGGGTCTCTCACTTCAACTGCGCTCCCTCTTCAATTTAAGGAGAGAGATATCAGACAATAAAAGCTGATTTCTGACAGACAGACCCTAATAATGCTATCCAAATGTATACATCAAAATAACACTTACCGGAAGGCTGCATGGTTTCCCATTTACTTTCACACACAGATTGGGTGGGAAGTGATCTTCTTGTGGACAACTGGTTTCTGATAAACAAAACCTAAAAGCAAAGAAGTTCCATCATTTTTCACTTCTAAAGTGATTTAAAGATCACCTCTTTCTTGAAGGAATTTCTTTTCCTCTGAGTTATGAAAGCGTGACAGATCTTGCTAAACACAGCCCTCAGATTAGCTGTAAAGATCATTAAGCAGGAAAGCCCCCCGAAATTACAGGTTTGGATTCAGATGGTTGTAGGTTCCTCCTCAGATTTCTTGAATTCCTCTGACTGACTCATTCAGACCTGCAGGTTCCTGTTACACGAGACAGATCATCCCAATTTCTTTCCTACCAGCTCTCCAGCCTGACCTCTTGATAAAAGCCCAGTCTCTTCAACTCCCCCTCCTCCAGCGTCAGTAAAGCAGGCAGCTGCTCAGCCACAGCATCAAATGTTATCCTCATGCCTATGTCAAGCCTCCTACAAAAGTTCAGGCAGCTTTATTTATTTACTTAAGTTCAGGTTTATTTGCTGCTGGTACTAAAGTAAGACACACCCTTCCTCGTCCTACCAAATGTGTGTAGGCCACGCTCATGGACAACAGGCATTCAAAGGACCAAAAAGAGCCTCTCAACTCCACTGGATTTCTTCCAGGGGACCTGTCCCATCCATGCAAATGTATTATCACATCAGGGTACGGCTACTGAACACAGCTAACAGGCTGCTGCTCTCAAAGAGGGGGAGCTACCTTCTGTCCCTCTGTTCCCTCATGTCCTCTTCATTGCTTTGTTCATCTCACCCCACACCAAGCCAACCCAACTTGCTGATCAGCAGAAGGTATCCCAACAAGCAAGACTCAAAAGCAGTTGCTTTCTGACTGGCAAGTTACAGCTCACCACGCAGGCATGACAGCGGGATGAAAGGCAAGACATATGTTTTTGACAGGAGCAAAATCCAAGTCAGCTGTGCTCACAGCCCTCCATGGAATTACACTGATACATAGGATTTCATCAACTTACATTTGTTAAAACCTCTAAAACAACCTACAGGTTAAGCCCCTGTAATCTAACATGTATGTTATCTATAGGCTCCATGCAGTGTTCTGACATGCCAGGTATCAGGCCACCAGCAACTTTAGGAAAGCTGCATGTAACAGGGACAAGTACCTAAATCTGCCCTTTTCAAAACAGCCAACAGGAAGCTTTCCACAGGAAAACAACAGGATGAGACTCTCCACCATAAAGGAAAGCCTGACCTGCTGGGTAGCAGAGATCTCATACACTTTGGAAAACAACAGCATCAAGGACAGGCGATACAAACACATACCTTAGCTGGACCTGTACTGTGAAGTCACATTTGGTCCCAGAAATATCCCTAGAAATAGCAGAACACGGGTTAAAACATACTGTTTACACACAGGTTCATCAATACTTTCTCCGAATTTGCTCTAAGTTCAATGTATTTAAACCACATTTTCTGGTATATACTGTGCATACCACTCTTCCCTTCTGGTCAGTCAAACCACCACTCTCAATACACACTAAAAGGTACATTTTCTATTAGTCAAAGTAAATCAATCAATTGCATTCTCACCTGAGCTCTGTAATTTCTTTTTGCTTTGTATAATAGAAGGAAAATTCTGATGGGTCATCATGAAGTACCATCTTTATAGTGAATAAACATAGAACTTAATAAAGGATCTGACAAAGGGCTGCACGAAGGAGAGTTATGTATTTCTACAGCACTTAGTGCAAGAGAAACCTGCCCAATAGTCACTGGACAGTGGTGGTATTTCATTCTCTCTTCCTCATCCTTTGGCTCTCCATCTGCTTACATATAAAGGAGAAAAGAATTTCCCAATAGAGGGAATCTACACACACACCTGTGCTCTTTAAGATCCCATTTCAACATGAAAGACAGGATAACCTAGTTCCTTGGCTTATTTCTTTCTATTTAAATGCCATACTACTGATCAGACTCACATTGAACTGCTGATTTGCTGCACTTGCTGTGGCGTCAGTGCAAACGCAAAGCAGGTTTCTCGAAAGCGCTGGCTGTTATCTGAGGCTGGAAGGAAACAAGAGATCATCACTTTAAAAACACCAAATGGAGAATAATTAACAGAACATCTCCTTTCATTCAAGTGTCTACATACACACACACAGTTTATAGCAAGCCCAACAGTACAACACACATCCGTTTCTGGAAAGAATTTTAGAGCCAACAAGGTTGTCATTTCAACCCTCCTGTAAATAAAAACACAATAAACAAACTCTATATGCATATAAAGCAGGCATTAAAGAAAGTGATACAGATAACAGCAAAGCTGAGACAAATCAGCTCAAGACTTTCTATCAGTCATGGTAACTTAACGCTAAATGTTCTTTGATATTAGATTAGAATACCCTTAGGAACTCTCATCAATCACTTTGTTATTTCCTTTACCGCAAGAGATCATGGATTAGCCTGTGAAAGCAGACTGTGTCCGAGAAGTGCAACACATGGAGCTAAATGCACCAAATACTGAACATGCAAACAACTCGTGAGATACACAAGCATGACATCTGGTTTTAGAGTCCTTCAGCTCTGTGTCACAGTGCTCCACAGCACACCAAGCACCTGCTGAAAACCACAGTAATGTTAGGTATCTCCTAGATAGTGCTTGTATCTAAATCACATCCCTTCCCCAGGGCTGCAGGCACCACTGCAGTGCACAACCACACACAGTGGCAATGAAAATGGCTTTTCTGAAAAATAAAATTACATTTAAAGGAAGAAGCATCTCCCCAGAGAACAGTCCAACATGCTCATCAACACACGTAGTAAAGCTGCGAGAAGCTTGCCATTCCATTTCATTATTCCCAATCATGTTATAAGGTTATGAATAACTATATTGTGTATTAAACAGTGGGTAAATTCATCATGTTTTGTTTTACTATAATCCACTTCTTGACTCATCCCTGAGTGACACATGAGTGACTACTTCGGGGTGATACTTCAGAGACTTTGTTAAAAACAGCCTGTGGTAGGTTGGAACCAACAATAGAATAGACATTGACTTTATATAAATATTAACAGCAGCAATCTCACCAAATTACATTTATATCTTTCTCGTATGACAATGCTGCGAGATCTGTACATTTTATTACATTATATGCAACAACCACACGCAGTTCATTATCAGTTGCTCAAAAGCCAGATGAATAGATAAGATAATATAGACCAAACAGCAACCTCTCTGAAAAACCTATCAAAGGTAAATCTTTTTAAAAGCCTTCAGTTATATAAATGTTTGTATTTTATATGCATATGTTTCTTCTTTTCCCCAATACTAAGTGGTACTGTAACGTCCAAAGCAGCATCCGGGCTGAGGTGCAGCCTCATGTTACTGTTCAGATGCTCATGCTTACAGTATCCTGCTTCTATTTTTACTTTAATACATTTTCAACTACATTTCTTCAAGTGAGAACCACGCTGAGCCTCAGACAACTGCCACTTGTGGTATCACAGTGCAGGGATTTGCAGGAAATACAAGCACAATGTATACAATTAACAATGAAAATCCATAACAATATTTGGTCTTCAATACTATTTTGTACCTATTTTTAGTTATAAATGGAAGGATCAGAACTATATACTGTAGTCAACAAAAGAATTGGCAAAGTCTAATAACTGAATGAATTCAAGTTATTCCTCCAGATTTTTACAGGGTTAAATGTGGCCTTATTCTGCTGGGTTTATTCTCCTCCCATGTATTGTTTCTTTACCCTGGAAATTGTCAGCTTTGGCTTTATTAGAAACATTCTGGAAGGTCTTTGTGAACTTTTGTTGTGAACTCCAGCACCTTTAATTAAAGGACAAAGCTGCTGAACATTTAACTTTCATTTAAAACAATTATCCAAAGATGCTAACCAACAGTTACCAAAAAAAAAGCCTAGGCCCACGTTTCCCAAGCAATCTTTTCCCTGCTTTTCCCAAGCAATCTTTCAACTGCTCATCTTTTTGCTTGCTTTGCTTTTGCAGCATCCTCAATTTAAAGAGCCAAGCATGTGATACAGGCAACAAACAGGAGGAACTGAAAGTCACTGCACAGCAGGAAAGCTGTGGCATAGGGAAACATGGTGGAATGACTGGCACAACTGGTGTTTTCCTCTATTTGTTACTGGCTGGTATTAATGCAAAACGTATTTTTGTTCCACAGTGATGTGTGATCTTGAAAAGTGGGGGTCTGACTTCTATGTTCAGTTTCATCATGCTCTTGCATGATTTACACATTACAATGGCAGAAAACTCAGAAGTATATTCTTCAGTGCTGACATGGGAGCTTTGTAATTCCTGTTTTCTTCAGGAGCTGTGGTTGTAGCACATGTATAAGGCAGTAAATAGCCTCTGTTTGAATCAAAATCTTTACAAAAGAAATAGCCACCTCAAACTCTTAGCCGTTAAAATACCACAGAAACACTGGTAAGCATTACCAGTATCTGCATTGAGCAACAGAAGTTAATGAAGTTACTCTTAACTAGAATCCACCTAAAATGAAAAAGGTGAGGAGGGAGGTGTTGGAGTTGGGGGAGGCTGGTTGGCTTTAACACTACCAGTTTAGACTAAGAACAAAAAGGCTCCCAGCATTTCTTCTTATGCTGGCTACTAACTTCATAGAATCTCATGCTGGTTTGTGTTGGAAGGGACCTTAAAGCTCATCCAGCAAAAACCCCTGCCACGGGCAGGGACACCTTCCACTAGAGCAGCTTGCTCCAAGCCCCTGTGTCCAACCTGGCCTTGAAC
>JANHGB010007466.1:0-14412 GCA_026283785.1 Coracopsis vasa
GGCCATCTGCAGGGTGGGCAGTGGCAGCAGGGACCCCGATCCGGCCGGCATCCCCGGGGCCAGCAGCAGCTCTGCCAGGCCCCCCAGGAGCAGCCCTATCTCCTGGGAAGAAGCAGAAGGTCACCAGGACCGGCAGCAGGGCTGCCCCATTCCTGCCCTGCCCCACCACTGCTGCCTCAGGAAGCACAGCGGGTGCTGCCATCACTCCCAGCATGGGCGCTCTCAGCTGCCAGAGCTGCCGACATGGCCATGAGCATGCACAAGCTCCACAGCATGGCAGTGTCCCAGCCAGCTGCAAGGTGTGAGTAGCAGAGATGGCCTTTTTGCAGGCATCTGGTGAGGCTGTGGAGGAGATGCTGTGCTGGGCAGCTGTCAGAAGGGAGCTGTGATGGGTGGCTGCAGGGCTGTGAGCTGGGAAGCCTGGCTCTGCCACAGCTGGGGTCTGTCAGTGCCTGCAAACCAGCTGGGTTCATAAGGGCAGGCAGGGAGGTGACTGCTTTCAATGGTCACATCCTCCCTGGCAGGGGGTGAGGATGGGTCTGGCAGCTCCAAGGTAAGGGCAGAGATTCAACCTCTTGTCTCCCCAGGGAGGGTGAATGCCCCAAGGGGAGCTAAAGAACCAGCTGGTGGGGTGGGCTGGGTGGTGGGTGCTGTGCCGGGCTGCTCCTCTTTCCAGTGCTATGGAGAGGGGTGCTTACCTTCACTGACACCCAGCAGCAGGTCAGGATCAGGCTGTGTTCCTCTGACAGCAAGACTGAGTCCTCCTCTTCCTCCTGTACCCTGCCTTTGCCCAGCATGATGAGGGAGCCGATGGCGTTCCCCATGTCTGCAAACGATGGGGCAGCAGCTGTGAAAGGGAGAAGCCTGGTATGAATGGGGCAGAGCCTGTGTGGCATGTGGGGTAGAGGGAGGGGGATGCTGTTGGGGCTTTGGGGGACCCGCTGTCCCATTTGGAGTGCACACAAATGGCGGTGGCCCCTGTCTTGCAATGTGTGCAGGTGTGCTTTGCCCTGCTGCTCTTTCTGAGCCATTGCTGTAAGTGCTCCATCAGCCCCTGCCTTCCCCGCTACTTCAACCTGGCAAATGCCCTGCTGCTTCTAGAATGCTCCAGCCTCTACTGCTGCTGCTGTTCTCACATGCAGTTGCGAAAGGGACCCAGACCCAGGCACCAGTCACTCTGCTCCTGCAATTTCCAGAGCATCCTGGAGCACCCTTGCCTCCGGTGTCCTGCTTTGGACCTCACTCCTGGGCCAACCTTCCCTGCCTGGCCCCACTGCTGTCCCTGCTAGAGGCAGTGAGCCCGAAGTGCGTTCCCCAAGGCTGCAGGGCTGCTGGGTCAGGGATGGCTGTGTCCATGGCTCCCGGTGCTGGCTCCCCTTGGGAACATGCTCACCTTGCTCATCAGCGCCAGGGCCTTGCTGGCTCTGCAGAGCTCCCAGGAGGAAGGAGGTGATGTCCCTCGCCGTGGTCACGAGGCAGGTGAGCAGCTCCTGCCAGCTCCGCATCAGCTCCGCTGCCTGCATGGAGGCAGCCACCTCCGGCACCTGGAGCAGGCACCTCCGCAGGGCTGCGATGGCTCCTGCACAAACACCCGCTCTGGTCACAGCTCCCCTGCCCCAGCCTGGGGCTGGAATGGCTCCCAGGCAGGGAGCGAGCAGGGCCCTGGGGAAGGGGCACACTGGGCAGGCGGTGCAGCAATGCAGGGAAACTGAGGCAAGGACAAGGCATCGGCACTGTGTCCTGCCTGCTCCAAACTGCCAGGGCAAGAGCTGCTGCAGGAACCACTGGGGCCGTACCGTGCATCGGCGTGGTGGCTGCTGCCTGCAGCAGGTCCTGGCGCGCCGCAGCGTACTGGGCTTGCAGCATGTGCAGAAGGTGCTGAGCAAAGCACAGGCCTCGGTTGGGCAGAGTCAGGGGTACTTCGGCCTCCAGGGCCAGGCTCTTCATGGTGCTGCTGTCTGACCTGGGGGAAGAGGCAGATGCTGCTGTGAGGACAAGGGAGTTTTCTGCCAGTCTTGTGCTACACGGCTCCTGCACCCCGGTCCAGCTCCCCAGTGCAAGGCTATTGCAGAACCAAGCCATTGCTGCCCTGAGCTATAAACGCAGGCCCCGGTGAGACACCGGTGCTGCGGACACGCTGTCAGGGGCTGCAGTGCCACTATGGGGAGGGGCAAGGCTGTGAGCTCGTACTTCTGCAGGATGGTCTTCATCAGCACAGCTCCGGCTTCAGCCTCCTGCACTCTGGGGCTGCCCAGGGTGTCCTGGGCCAGCTGGAAGAGAGCCAGGGCGATGGGCTCGGGGAACGTAGGGGGGAAGTAGCGCACGAGCAGCTCCGAGGCCAAGTCTCTGATCTGCCGAGATAGGAGAGGTGGAGGGGATTGGGAAGAAGGAAAGGGGCCAGAGTAGTGCAGCAGGGAAGCATGGTGGGCTTCCCCTCCAAGCCTGCTCGGCGCCAAGGCGGGCATCTTTATGATCTCACCTCGTCTTTACAAGGCTCACCTCGTTAGTGCTGTCCTGCAAGCAGCTCAGCAGTGCCAACAAATTGGGCTGGGAGAAGAAGTCCCAGCAGCCGCTCTGCCTGGCGTAGCTCAGCAGCGTGGCCATGGTGCCTGCGGTGGGGACAAGGGGTGGTGTGACAGGGTTGGTGGGGAGCACCCAACAGCTGAGGGGTGATGCTCATACTCACGTGGGGGCTGCCCTTTCTTCTTGTCGGGGCTCCAGGTGTCTGTGCAGGTCTCCAACACAGCGGACAGGAGCAGCAGACCTGTCTTCTTCCTTTGGAAGTTGGAGCCTGGGCTGAGCGAGGCGATGCTGAGCTGCAGCAGCCACTCCACAAAGCCTGCGGGCAGAGAGCATGGCAGCGAGTGATGTGCATCCCCCAGGGCTGTGATGGAGGCTGCGGGGTGGCTGCCTCACCTACTGCCTGTGCAAGCTGCCCCTCTCCCTCGCTGGGACCGGTGCCTCGGGGCTCCTTCCCCCGCAGCTGGGCCAGCGAGCTGTCCCGCAGCCGCACCAGCGCCTTCCTCACCGCTGCCTGCAGCAGCTGCCGGAACGAGGAGGAGTCGCAGTTGAGGTTGAGGGGCAGGAACTGCCGCAGCAGCCGCACCTCGGTGCCCGACAGGGGCTGGTTGGTGCTGGGGCTGCAGCAGAGCAGCCCCATTGCCGCCAGCCGCACGCCCTCCTCGCGGGCCCCCAGGCAGCAGCAGAGCCGCTCCAGCGCCTCGCCATGCAGCGGCAGCGCCCCCGCCACGCTCTTCTGTGCCTTCAGCAGCGAGACCCAAGCCCGGAGCGACGCCGTGTCCTGGCCACTGAACCGGGCGGCCAGAGGGGCCTGGGCGGCCGGGAGCTGCCGCAGGGTCCAGGCGAGCAGGTAGTTGGCAGCGTTGCTCTGCAGGATGGGCAGGGGGGAGCAGAGCGCCTGGGAGAGCAGGGGCAGCCAGCACAGCGCCCACCGCTCCGTCACAGCCTCCGCAGAGCCCCGCTGCTCCGCGCACTGCTGCTGCACCAGGGCCCTGTAGACCTCGGCGGCTGCAGGACACAGGTGGTTGGTGGAGAGGCAGCTCAGGAGGTGCTGCGGCAGGTCCCGGTAGGTGTCCAGCACCTGCGAGAAAGGCAGACAGCCCTCAGCATCCTGTCAGGATGAAGGCTGCATGTGGTGGGGGACAGATCTGGGTAACGACCACGCTGTGAGCATCTCTGGTATCTCAAGTGGCTTCTGACCAGCTTTTGGTGGGCATCAACAGGCAAAGCTTCCCTCCTTGCTGGTGGTCCCCAGGGATGCATCGTTGTTGCTGCAGCTCACTGCCCCACCAAGGATGCTATCCCCTGGGAGATGCTAAAAGGGCTCCTCTGGCTGAGAAGGCTGCCTGCCTGCATGGCTGAGCTGGGCAGGAGGTGACAGGCAGCAGACAGTGGCTGTGGCACCCCAGCTGCAGTGGCAGCTGGTACAGAACCTCCCCATACCCCCACCTTTCCTACCTGCTGGCTGCCCACATAGGGCACAATGGCACAGAGGGGCACATATCTGGCTTTGATTTGCCATGGCATCGAGACCACCCTCTGCAGCATCTGTTGGTAGAGGGGTCTCTCCTGGTCCTGGAAGTGCTGGCACTCAAGGTGGTAGATCTCCAGGAGCAGTCGGAATGAGCTGTGGATGAACTCGGACACCCCTTCCACCTGGGGGCAGGACAGTAGCAGGAGTGGTTAGGGTGGGCTCCCTCTCCTGTCTTGCTGTGTCAGGAAAGACCCTTTGCTTTCCTCTATCTGTGGACTTCCAGTACCGGATGGTAACCGCAGGGTTAGGAGCTGGGATGTGGGGATGGCAGGCAGTGAGCAGATGTGGACAGGCAGGGACTGCACCCATGGGTGCTGCCTGGGGAGGGTGAAGCACTGAGACACGGCCCTGCGGACGTCATGTGTGACAAATGTCCCAGCCTCAGCACCATGCGTGCCTCTGCCCTGACAGAGGGCAGACACAGGCAAGGGGGTTGAAACAGGCTTTACAGAGCTGAAATAGGCAGGGGTGTGTTATGGGCAGGGGAACAGGAGCCGAGCCAGGTGAGGGAAGGGCTGTGTCTGGCTGCTGCAGCACCCTGGCCTTACCGGGGTCTCAGCATTGTCCCACACCAGCTGCAGGAGCTGCTGGAGGAGCTCGGTGTCCTGGGCCAAGATGCGGGCTCCCTTCAGGGACCAGAGAGCAGGCAGAGTATCCCGCAGGCGCTGCAGCCACAGGGCGCAGGCTGCAAAAGAACAGAGCTCCACTGCAACCCTCACCCGGAGACCGCTCTGCAGCAGAGCTGGCACAGGATGCTGGGCTTAAGGACCACATGTGCAAAGGGAAGGGTTTCCCTGTTAGGTATACAACAGCCCAAGAGTGTCCATCATGATGGAGCAGAAATTAGTATCAGTTTTCAAACCAGCTGCCAGGATCCATAAAGCATCTTCCCTGGGAGCAGATGAAGTGCCATGGGGGTTCTGTGCAGCATTAACACAGGGCACCTTTCGAACCTGCCCACCATGGTAAGGTCATCATCTCCTACCTTGGAAGCAGTAGTAGTGGCAGTCCTTCTGCTCCTTGGTCAGGGCACACATAGTGGGAAAGATCACATCCAGCAGCAGGCAGGCCTACGGGAGCACAGTGACCCAGGGAGCGGGCAAGCGCGGGCTTTCCAGGGTGAGAAAACCCCACCAGTGGGTGCCAGCCCTCTCCAAGGGCTCTCTCAAGCCTTGGCCGTTGGGTTTGAGCTCTCCTACCTTGTGTGTGAAGCTCTCCAGCTGGCAGCTGAGGATGTCCACCTTGCAGCACGTCAGCAAACCTCTGGTGAGCACCAGCTTCTCCAGCCCGTCTGGCTCCAGGACCGTGGGGGTCTCCACTGCCAGCTCCCCAAACTTCAGCTCCCCTGTGCCTGGTGGGAAAGGGCTGCACTGGATGGCAGGAAGATGGCAAACCCGAACGCTGCGCTGAGTGCAAACTGCCCCAGCTCATCCCAGAGTGACCCCGAGAGACAGGCACAGCAGCAGAGTCCAGCCTGGACTGCTGGTGAGTGGCACTGGTCTCTGTCCCCTCACACCCTGTCCATGACATCCCCATCCCGAGAAGCCATCCCTGGCTCTGGATGGAGCACGCACCTTGCTTGGGGAGCTGGAATAGGCCCAGCATGGCACTGGCCCCATGCTCAGGCTGGGGAGCCATGTTCAGCAGCATGCTCAGGGCTGTGCCCACCAGCAGCCTCGTGTCCTTGTTCAGGGCCTGGACTTGCAAGGGAAGCAAAGGCACAGCTGAAAACACCATTTAAACCATTTAATCATCCCCTCCATGCCCATACGGGCAATTACACAGGGTCCCTTGGACACCCCAGACACTGGGGCTGTCCCTGCAGCTTCCCTCGGGGAGGGGAATGGGGAAAGCACCCCAGAAGGATGGCATTGCTCTGCTCCATCCCTCCCTGGGGCCATACGCACCTTCCCCCACACCACCTCCAGCAGCAGCCCCAAGAGGCTCTGCAGGGTCTTGCTCTTCCCCTCTGCGCTCCACACCAGGGGGGCCACGTCCTTCGGCAGCGCCTGGAAGAGCTGTAGGCAGGCCTGGAGGAGCAGGAGGGCCGGGGCCCGCGGGGATGGCTGTCAGTATCCCTCACCTCTGAAAGAGCTGTGATTCCCCAGGGATGGCCATTCGAAGAGGCTCTGTGTGTCACATCCCTCCCGCGCATCGCTGCCGGCGCCCGGCCGGTCCTTGCAGGGACTGATCCTTCCCCTGCTCCCAGATTCGGCTCTCACCTTGATGACCAGGTAGCCCCACGTGGTGCTGGGCGCAGGCTGGCTCCGCAGCACCCAGCGCAGGGTGGTGGCCAGGCGCTGCAGCAGCGGGGCCAGGTTCTGCCGCCAGTGCTGCCGGCCCAGGCTGCTCTCCTCCATGAACAGACACACTGCAGGCGAGGGGACAGCATCAGCCCCCACCGCTGCCCACAGCCAGCCCTGCTCCCGGTTAAGCCAAGGACTGTGCTGCTGGTAAGCAGGGTGAGAATGGGATTGGATGCAGGGGATGCTTTGGCTTTGGTTTCCAGCTGTTCCAGGGGGGTGAGCAGAGCCATTGGGTGCTACTGGGGTCTCTGCAGGGATCCCACAGATCCGGCTGATCCCTGTCCCTTCTCCCACAAGCACAGAAGACCCGGTCTGGGTGGGCAGGGATGTGCTGTGCATTGGAGGTGTGGGCTGGGAGAAACCTCTAGAGGGGAAGGAGAAGAGACTGACCTGACTGAAGGTCCCCAGGAGACAGCACCTGTGGGGCAGAAGGACAGTTTGTCCCACATGAGAACATGTTGGGGCTCAGTGCCTTGGGCAGGAGGGTCCTGCCTGCACCTGAAGCTGTCCCGGGGGTGAGTAAAGGGCTGGTGTGAGGGGCAGCCATGTGTCACCAGCTGCAAGCAAGGTCAAACCCCTGGAGTGGTGGGAAGAGAAGCAAAGGACCCCGGGCAGCTCAAACCAGGAGGTCCCTGTCACATAAAGGTTCCAGCCAAGCCCCTGCAAAGCCAGTGCCACCACAGAACCACGGTTCTCTCACCTCTCCCTGCAGCGCCAGCCCGGACAGCAGCGTGCCCACCTCCTGGGCCAGCACGGCTTCCTTCCCCACCGCCAGCTGGGTCAGGATCTGCCAAGAGACAGCGCGAGTCAGCTGGTCTGCCCAAGCCCCATTAGACACCCGCTGCAGAGTGCTTCCAGGGGAGCAGGGTGCTGGCACTAAGGCCCCTTTGCTGGTAAGGATGCACTGCACAACAGCTGTGCCACTGCAAGCACAGCTGGGCGAGACCATCACTTGCACTTATGGCTAATAACTGCTCTGAAGCTGCAGCCCTGCCGGTTGCGTTACGGACCTGTTCCAGTTTCTGGAAGGAGCTGGAGTTGCCGGTTGCCTCCATTTGGAAAGCCAGGACACAGCGAAGCAGGGGCCGTGCTTCTGCCTCACCCAGCGCCTGCAGACCCTCGCTCAGCGACCGTGACAGCAGCAGAGCCTCCTCCAGGTGCTTGTCTCTGCATCTCTTGGCAGTACTCCTGAAACAGGATGGGGATGGGGTGAGGATACCTTGGGCTCAGTGGGGATTAGGGTGGTCATGCCCCATCCTAATGTGGATTGGGGTACGGGTGCCCCAGCTCAGTGTGGATTGGGGTGGAGGTGCCATGGCCTGGTGGAGATTTGAGGGGGGGGGTGCCCCAGCATGATTTGGATTGGAGTAGGGGTGCCCCACCTTGATAGGGATTAGGGCTGGGGTGCCCCTGCTTGTGATGATCCTCTCTCCCAATTGCACTCAGCGTTGCATTGGGTCCGTTCTGGTGAATACAAGCCCTTGGTGGGGCGGTGGGTCGGGGGGTAGGGGATGGCAGAAAGACCCGAAAAATCCTATGAACTGGTGCCCTGCTGCTGCAGAGCAGGCTGGGAAGAAATGGGGGCTCTGATCAGGTACCGAGCCGAGCTTCCCTCCCTCCGTCCCAACCCGTGCCCAGGGGGATGCTCGGGGTAGCCATGCCCGGGAGATGCCGGTATTCGCGCCAGGGGGGGATGCTCGGGGTACCCGCGCTGGGGGATGCCGATACGCGTGCCCGGGGGATGCTCGGGGGCTCCACGCCGCGGGACTCCCGATGGACCCGCACCCATGGGGGGATACCGGGGGTTCCTGGCCCGAGGCCCGTCCTCTTACCCGGCGAACTGCCGCAGGCATTGCAGGCAGGACAGCACCGGCTGGGCGATACCCAGCGCCCCGTAGAATTCAGCGCAGGCCTGCGCCTCCCGCTCAGCTCCCATGGCCGGGCACGGCACCATAGAGCTCCGCCGCGCTCCTGCCGGCTCAGCGGCCCCCCCTACCGCTGTCCCCCGGGCACGCGAGCGGGCTCCGGGGCTGCGGGGAGCTCCGAGCACCGCTGGGTGTCCTGGATGAAGGCTGGGGATGCAGGCGAGCATCCCCGCCCGCCGGTTGCCTTCGTCAGGATGCTGGATCCGCACTAAGAGCCAGTGAAGGGACTCCTTCCTGCGGGATGGAATGGCCTTTGATTCATTAGAATGATCATCAAATCCAAATGGTTTTATTTGGGTTCTTTTTGCCAATTGGCACAGGGTTGAGCTATTTTAACAGGCGCGATTTTGAGGTCCCCAAACCATTCCATGATTCTATAATTTCTATGTCTTTGTTAAACCCCTGACTAGCGCATCTCACTAAGCATCACCTAGCAGCTATCACCAAAGTGCTTCTTGCTGGTTTTGCCATTGACAGATGTTTTTTTCCCTGTATTATTTCTTACAGTGGCACTGGGCAAGTGATGGTCATGGGCAGTTTGCATGAGGTGGCATCACAGGACAGCAAAGCTGGCACAAACCAGCATCTGCACCGTGTGACCAAGAGGACACTGAGATGTGGCTCCCTTGGGTGAGCGCTGCGCCTGGGGACAGAGATGCCCCTGCCTGTAGTTTCTGGCATCATTTGCCAGCAGCATCCATCCCTGCTGCACTTTAGAAATCAGCCTGGAAGCTCAAATCCAGTCAGGGGTCCAGGTTTGTCCTGACTGCTGCCAAAATCACCTGTGAAGCAGCACAGGGTTTACCCCAGGTAAGGCAGAGCAACACAGGAAGATGGTCACGTCCCTCAGACCTGCTCCTCCATTCCCTGAGCACCACAGCCACCCCACATGGGTGATAAGGGATCGGGGGGAAGTGCTGCCAAACCAGAGCTCCCATGGGGGCCAGCAGCCAGGCAAGGGCAAGGCAGGGGAGGGTTCTCCCATGTTTTAGGGTCTTCAAAGATCCTGTTCCCATCCCCTTGTGCTGCCTCCAGAAGGGAGGGAGAGGGGGATTTTTTCTGGTTTCACCATAGGAAGGATTTTCAAACCCTATAAAATTCACTTTTGACAAGTGAACGGCTAAAGCAGATTAACCTTTTTGCTAATCCTCTATAATGGCTTTAGAATCTCCTTACCCAATAAGAAAATGATAAGAGCCTGTTTCTTTTCTTTTTATCTATATCTATATTGTCCTCCCTTGTCTGCATGTTTTTTTCTTTCTTGTTTTATTTTCCTTTCCTTTTCTAATACGAAATAGCCCAGCGATCCTATCTCCTGGAGGCTCAGTAAACAGAACATCAGAAATCCCTTTCCTTTATTCCTCTCCGGTAACAGGGTGCAGAGAAGTGGCGGCTGATTGGGATTTGATTACCAGCAGCTATCAAAAGTCTCTTTGTAAGATCTGGGTCCTAAATCCCATAATTCTTTGATAAAAGAAGTATTACCAGTCCATTTTCTGAAGTGAAAGGTACGGGAGGAATGAAAGAAAGCAATCAGCAGAGATCCTAATAGGCTAAGTGCATGTGTGGTGGGAAGCAGGGACGGGCAGAGGAGGCCAGGTGAAAGTGCCCTTTGTTAAGGATGGGGAAGGAAAATTAATCTGCTTTGGGTGTATGATTATTACAGCCAAGAGCAGAAAGGGTCTGATCCTGCATCAGACCACAACATGTCCCAGCTTACCTGCCTACAGTCCTTCTAGAGCAGCACAGTGTGGGGAGCAGAACCTGGCCCCACATCCATTCCCATGTCAGTGTTTGGGTACGTGCTTAAAAGCTGGGAGCAATTTGCAATGATCCCTGGCATTAGTAGATCCTCAGTGCCTCTCTGGAGCACTGACACCTTGGCAGGGCAGCAGTGAACGTGTTCAGACCTGACGGCTACAAAGGTATTCTCCTGTCAAACCTGTAGAAAACATGTAAAGATTCACAGAGCATGGTTATAACTTATGTTATGCCACTGGAAGAGCTGAAAGAGAGGTAGATAAAGGGATTGAAGAAACAATAGTGGCTTGGTTTTAAGTGAGATTTAACAGAGATTTGAGCGTCACAGGTAGGGTGGCTACGGGACATCCCTTCCCAGCACTGGGAGACCAGCAGGGAGAGGAAGGGCAGGCAGAAAGCAGAGCCAAGCAGAAAAGAATGGGGACTGAGAGGGGGCTCTCCTGGAGACTGGCTCTCATTTTTGAGCAGTGCTGGAGCAGTTGCTGGGCTGTTCAGCGTGAAGTCACGAGGTGCCACGAGGACCTTTGATGTGCAGTGGTTTCATAGCACTCACTTGTGTGTCTCCTTGCTGTACTGGGAGTGGGACTGGTATCTTCACTCCCCTGCAAAGAAACACCAAGAGGGAAAGCGTTCCTGAAGCCTTACTTAAACCACACTGAGGATGAGAGAAGTTGGGTTTAAATTTCCCAAACAACCCGAGCTTAACCACATCTTCTCTCTTTTAACTGGAGCTGCTCATTTCAGTTGCAAACCCAAGATGGAAGATGTCCTCTGTCCTCCTGTGGATCGCATCTACCTGGCCTTGCTGTTTGCCCTCAGGCTGGTTGGTGCCAGGCATCCCTTCCTGTCCCAAGCCACCTCTCCCGGCCATGGCCTCACCCCAGTTTCTCTTGCTGGACAGAAGAAGCTGGGAATTGAACTGATGAAGCTTTGGGGAAGCCTGGCTGCTCCAGGCAGCATGTCCAGGCTTCTCTGGGCTCACTGAAGCACCCATTAGCTGTGGCACCCTGCCTGGGCTGCTGTGGGAGCTCCCTGCCTGCCTGCACATGAAGGCAGCGGGCAGCAATCATTCTCTAGCATTCCAAATGCCAAGCAGGGCTGAAGCTCAGCTGTACAGAGGTGGCTACATGCCACTAAGCTGTGCCACAGAGCTGCCGTGAGCTGCCAGTAATCTAATTAATTAGGGCTTTGAATCCTGACAAAGATTATGTTGGATACACGCAAAGCATCTGCATTATCACTGTGATTAGGGCAGCAGAGGTGGAGGAAAGGGGAAGGAGGGAAAACACAATTTCTCTGCTTTCAGCAGAAAATACATCAACTTTTGCAGAGTTCTGGCACAGCCAAAGGCTGTGCTATCATTAAAAATGATTTTTTATTAAGCTGAACTCTCTCCTCTCTCATATTGTGTGATATGACAGCTCTCTTTTGATGGGAAAGCTTTCATTTGCCCAGAGAAAGGGATAATTTGCTTCTTTTAAGGAGTTAATCCTCTGGTCCATTTCCAGGCTGGGAACAGCTATCCTCCCCCTTCCTTGGATCGGAGGCTGCAGCACAATGGAGATCATAACCACCTCAAATGTACACCCGAGATGGAGAAATCAGATTTCCTTTTCCAGTCATTTTTGTGGGATTAGCTAAATCTTAGATCCACACTAACCCTTCACAAAGCTGCTAAGATTAGTTAGAATTTATTTTATTCACAGGGGGGTTTATGGTTTTCTTTCCAAAGGGATTATATCTCTCTCTCTCTATATATATATTTGGGGTGGCTTCAGTCATAGAGCAGCTGTGATAGAAGGAGAAAAAGTGTGTGTCTGTATAAAATAAAATCTCAGCTGTGAGAGTGACAGTCACTTGAAATGCCAAGACAAAGCAGCGATTCCGGATGGCTTTGACAGTCCGTTTCAAAACCTATGTAAGCTGTGTTTTGGCTTGTGAGACCCCACTCTGGAGTCAGAGCACAGAGAGCGAACCCCCTTAGCCTGAGCTCTCCGTTCCTGTGGCCACTGCTGCTGGCAGAAGATGTCTTCAGAGCCAGGGTCAGATGCCAGCGCCGACAAGAGAGGCGTAAAGAAGCCGTGTTCATTCAGCATCGAGGACATCCTCTCCAGCCCGGCAGAGAAGAGGCCCCAGGTCCTGGTCCCGCTGTGCCTCCGGAGCATCTTGGACTGTGCACCCAGGGGGCTGTGTGAGCTGGAGACCATCCCAGCCAGCTCCCTGCAGGAGGAGGAGGAGGAAGAAGAAGAGGAAGAGCTGGAAGGAGCAGGCTGCAACTGCTGCTGCTGCTCTCACACGAGCACCCGTTCCCTGCAGGACTCCTCAAGCTGGCTGGGTGAGTGTTTGGGTTCTATTCATGGCATTGGGCTTGTGGAGGGACTGGTGCCAGAACCATGTGGAGGGGAAAACCTGGGCATTGAGTCACAATACAGCATCTGACCTGCCACTATGGTGGTCTCAGATCCCAGCTCCAGGAGCTGAGCTCTGAAGAGCAGGCACTTTTACCTGCAATGCTACCAGGGTTTGAAAAGCAGCAGGTGCTATAACTTGATATTACTGGTTTAGTGTAAAACACTTGAGACACGATGCTTCTAGGGGTGGAAGTTCTCTGTGGAGTGCGGGGCTCCATGGCTGTGCTGCTTAAAAGTGATGCCCTAAGCCCTTCTCTCGCTTACATGGTGATCACACAGCTTGTCACCCACGCTGGCTGCCTCCTTCCAAACAAGATGTGTGGATGAACTTGGGCCTGAACTGCCTTGAGGAAGATGTGTTTCAGCCCCCTCGCATCTCACACTGCTGCGGTACCTCTTCCCTTGCAGACACCCGGTTCCCCTGGCCCATGCGGCTCTTCCACTCGGCAGCCAGGGTCTGTAAGAGTCCCCAGGGGAACCCGGCCGAGCTGCAGAGTTGCCAGCAGACCCAGCGCCGGACGCGCCGGCACCGCACCATATTCACCGAGGAGCAGCTGCAGGCCCTGGAGACGCTTTTCCATCAGAACCAGTACCCGGACGTCATCACCCGCGAGCACCTTGCAAACCGCATTCACCTGAAGGAGGAGAGGGTAGAGGTGAGATCCTGCCACCCGGTGAGGTGCTGTTTGCCCCCGAGAACACAGACCAGGGCGTTGCACTGTCTTTTGCAGGAGGTGCAGACCCAGGGCCTCGGTTTAAAAGCCATTATTGGGTATTTGACAAAACACTGTTTAGGTTTGGCAAACAATAGAGAGATAGGAAACAGTTCTGCTGGGCTGGTTTGTTCAGGTATCTGGCTCCATAAACTCATGCACCCCCTCTCTCCTAGAATCACCTGTAAAAACACACACATGCCAGTTCAGCTCATCTCCTCACTGAAGTGTTTATTCCTTATTTATGTGATCTGTGTGACTTCTGAATTTGCCGGGGGGGTGTCCCAGCTCTCTTGTCCCCCTTACATGTACCTGAGCAAGATCATTATACTTTGTACCAAACCCTTATCCTGGGAGGTGTATCACAGTACACTAAAGCTTATGCTGTACAGTCCAAGGGTGTAAGCTGCTGTCTCCCGTCCAAGCAACACATGGGATGCAAAAGTTCTTTTCTTGCTTTGCACTTTACAGGTTTGGTTTAAAAACCGTCGGGCCAAGTGGCGGCATCAGAAGAGGGCGTCCGCCTCGGCACTGATCCTTCAAGGGACCAGGAAGTCCCCCGAGGAGAGCTGTTAGTGGCCGCTGGCTGCATCTCAGCAGCTGAACGCCCAGAGCACTCATTTCCCACAGCTGACAGGCTCTGTAGGGGTGGCCCGAGGGGAACTAATGAAGCAAAAGGGAATCTGTGATTCCCAGAGGATGAGGACAGGTAAAAGCAGACATGGTACATTCACATCCCAGTTTCTCTCCCAAACCTAGTTCATGTGGCACGTAACTCGCAGGCATCACCCTGATGCTCAAGCAGAAACCACTGCCAAAGCCCGTGCGGGGGACAGAGCGATGCCAGTGTTCAATGTGCGTGCCTCAAGAGGAGGGGAGCCTCCTCTCCTCGCCTTGCTCCGTGCCGGTGGTATTTGTGCTTGTTTCACTGCTGTACACCTGCAACACACCCTGCGAATGAATGTTTCCCGTTTCCAGCACCTCCATGCCATCTGCAGCTGCTTTTGGGGCTGAGCTCACTGCACGGGCAGTCCGCTCCTTAACAATGACACCGGGCCCTTCCCCTGCAGCCGGCGGGAGGGGACCCCACGCTGCGGGGCGACGGGGTGGCACAGAGAGCGCCCTGCTCACCACGCGTGCGCGTCCCGGGCAGGGCCAAACACAACCGCGGCAGCGAGATCACTGAACGCACCCGTCCCGTCCCGTCCCGTCCCGCCTCCGCCGTACGTGCCGTGCCGTGCC
>JANHGB010007469.1:0-18860 GCA_026283785.1 Coracopsis vasa
GGCACGACCCAATGGCCATGGATGGGGATGACCCAATGGCCATGGATGGGGAGGATCCAATGGCCATGGATGGGGATGATCCAATGGCCATGGATGAGCACAACCCAATGTCCATGGATGGGTTGTCCCAATGTCCATGGATGGGCACAACCCAATGGCCATGGTTGGGTTGCCCCAATGTCCATGGATGGGCACAACCCAATGGCCATGGATGGGTTGCTCCAATGTCCATGGATGGGCACAACCCAATGACCACTGTTGAGTTGCCCCAATGGCCATGGATGGGCCCAACCCACGTAACTTGTTTATATAAACCTTTTCCTACAAAGTAAAGTATCAGATGCCTGTTAATAAGATGGAGGGGAGGGTTAAGGCGGGGAGGATGTTTCCTAGCATATGGACACACTGTCAGGGTAGGTTAAAACTTCAGCCTTATGTTGCAAAATTATTCACTTTCCAACAGCTATGTGACAGGGAGCAGCAAGGGCAGGCTAAGTCTCAGGGGAAACCAGCTGGGAGCTGAGGGTGAGAAGGCAGGGGCACTGCCAGCACTGAAATGGACACAGTCCCACAGTACCTGAGCAAGAGGAGCAGAACAGGTACGATGATGGTAACCAGGTTCAGTCAGCAGTCCACATTTCCAGACAAGCTCAGAGTAATAAAGCAGGTCTGAGATCAAGTCAGGTAGTCAAGACCAAGTGACAAAATCAGGGTCTTTATCAGCCAGGTACAGGAATGGCTCAAACACAGATTGGGCAAGGACCGTGTATGAGAGCTTCAGATGAAAAACTACTCCTAAGCAAAGAGTACCTGCACCATATTTAAGCTGCCTTCAGCCCAAACAGCAAAATCCACAGGAGGGGTGGAGGGTGTGCACTCTGATCCCTGACACTCTGAAAGGGTCTTGGACTCCTATTGTGCTACAGATCTGTCTGCACTACATAATGAAGTGCTATACAAAGACATCTGTTCCTCACAGGTGAATTAGCCCTGCTTCTCAGCCCAAGATTTTCAACATTGCTAAAGAGCAGTAAGCTGAGTTAACTTTGCCCTCGAGAATCAGTGCTGTACACAGATGAATGCAAAACCTATATATCTGTCCTATATGGACAGAGCTACCTATATGTTATTCCCCACTATGGCTATAGCAAGCTACCTGGAGAATGTTAAATCAAACAACTCGTCAGAGTTCATTCAAGATATGACACTTCTGGCAGAGATTAAAGGGGATGTGGGTCCTCTCAGTTCTTTCCTTATAAAAGCATATACTGCATAGGCCAATGTCACATCCTTCTGCATTGTGAATATGTTTGTATTGTGCTACAGTATGCTATTAGAGTTCTTATTGTCATGAATGATCCTCGTAATACAGATGTTTTGAAATAACTAGTTCACAGAAACCAATTTATATCTTCCTTTGTCATAGCCTACTTGATGTTCTTTTTGTATTCATTATAGAATTATAATAAAAAATCCTTTCAACTCAAGATTAAGAGTACCAAAAACGTACAAGCCTGAGCAAGGCAGAAAAGAATTTATGAGTGGGTACCAGGGAAAATCCTGCCTGATCTCTTTAACAATTAAGCTAGTAGTAGTGCACGGAGTGGATGTGAATGGGGTTAAATTTGTAATAAATTATCAAAGCTATGACTGAAATGACAGTATGGGAGGTTGCTTGAACAAATTGCTACAGATATCTAGAGTTTGCTTAGGAAAAGATGGAAAGAAAATAAGGAGGAATTTTTGAACTGTTTGTAACAACAGTGTATCTATTCCATCCCGAAATCCAGGGGGAGGTGAGTGGAAAATTGGTTTAAAACATGCACAGGAAGATAAAAGGAGCAGTGATATAATAGGATACCCATTAAAAAACTCTTGCTCAGGGAGAGGGGGCTTTCTGCAGCAGCAGACTGTGATGGGTTGACCTTGGCTGGCTGCTGGGTGATCACCAAGCTGCTCTATACTTCCCCCTTCTCATAGGACGGGGGGGAGGAAAACAGGACAAAAAAGCTTGTGGGTTGAGATAAGGATAGTGACATCACTTAACAATTACCATCACAGGCAAAACAGACTCAACTTGGGGAAATCTCTTTAATTTATTGCCAATTAATCAGAGTATGATGATGAGAAATGAGAGCAAATCTAAAACCTGCTTCCCCCTACTCCTCCCTTCTTCCCAGACTCTACCTCACTCTCAACCCTTCTACCTCCTTCCCCCACCAGCAGTGCAGGGGGTTATTGACAGTTCATAATGCTTTGCGTGTCTGCTGCTCTTTCCTCCTCACACTCTTCACCTTACTGCTTTTCCACAGATTGTGCTCCTTAATGGACTCCTCAAGCAAGATTTCCCTATAGGATCACAGCTCCTGCCAGAAGCCTGCTCTAGCTACTTGAGTTAATAAAGAGTTGAAAATCTCCATAGCTGTAAATTAACTGTAAGTTTTAATGATTGAACTCACAGTAGATTTGTGGAAAATATCTCCCTATATTTCTGCCTATCGATCACCTTATAACACAAGTAACAGCTACTTGCTTGGCAAGCCACCTGCAAATCTTCATTTTATCACCCATAACACAGGAAAGACTTGCCAGAGGCCAGACTTCATCTCTTCAAGGACTGGTTCCTGAAATATCATACCAGGTCTGCTCAATAGAGAACGAACTGCTCAGCAGTCACAATTATCTTCTACACAATAGAACTGGGGCAGTCTACTTAAGTTTATTGTTTATACCCCAATTCCTGGAACTCTGTAAATGATTCTAATTAGTTAAAATGAACCAAAGTTTCCCTCGTGGATATTGCTTTTTTCTTACAAATTTTCTGAATTCCTATTGCCAGAAAAGCTTTGGAATCAAATGAGTTCTTAATTTTCAGAATATAAGCTATACAACACCTGTGGCATTTTGGGAGGAAGATATTCCTGTATTCCCCTCATCTTTATCTTTTTTTACCTTTTCTCTTTTATCAGGTCTTCTAGCAGAAAAAAAAAAAGTAAGATACACTGAATTCCACATGCAGCAGTTATGATGTTACTATGTCTTAACATACATATGATCCCATAATAATTTTTATTTCTAGACATTTTGAAGGAGCCACTTCATTCACTATTATTAATAAAGGCAACTATATACAACATTTGCTGAGATACTTGCATCAATGGGATTTAGGTTAATCTGACACTTTTCTCACATTCTAGTACGTTAATTAAACAATCCATACTCACTTGCTGGGCTTTACCTTTGAAATCAAAGCAATCTGGAGCATGTTATTCTTATCAGTTCTGTGTATCATATATTGCAAGAACTATTCCATAAGTGAATATTTCTTTTCAACACCAGGGCCATCAGCTTGCACTCAGCAATTCAAACATGGCACATTAGTGGCAAAGAAAGTAAAACCTCCAGGAGTACTTTTGTCATGGAACACACTTTCATCAGCCCACACTCAAACACAAGCTGCCACTCTCAAATGGCCTAGTGGCACTCTCTGCCTATGAATTTTGACACCCCATAATACCTGTGAAGAGACTGGCTTTTCAGTATCCCTTTTAGACTATTTAGCATTGAATTACTTAGCTAAGTTCTCAGGGAATGGCTTGTCTGCTCTTCCTCAGCTGTTACATTAAACATAATGCATTAAACAAAATGTGAAATGCCAGGTTTTCCTCAAAGACACAAAGAAAGGTGAAAATTAAAACACAAATTAAGTTCTACAGCATGCAGACTCATTAGAAGCTGACACTAGTATTCAGAAGGTTTGCCATATGAACAAATTAATACCTATTCACTCCAGTAAGAAAAAAAAATCCGTATCAGCTTCTCTGGACAACACAGTTCAAAGGAAAAGCCACCTTTTGCATAATAAATCTATTCCAAAGACAGACATTACTATTTCCAAAGTACAGAACACAAAACTCATTCATGTATTTCTAATACATTTCCTCTACATTTTTTAAGGAACTTAAATGCAAAAGATCCTTTTTTTCCCATTTATGGACTAGGAATTTGTATCTTCAAACTATAATTTTGTTTCCATGCTCTTTCAGATATGAAAACTTCTCCTACACCACATCAATAATGTAATTATACCTTAATGTTTCTCTTATTAGAAAGAATTGAAGAATTGAAAAGACAATTACGTTGCCTTTTACCAGCTTCCTTGCTAGGACAGAATACAGGGGGATGTGTTTCTAGCTACAGTAATTACCTTAATTTTGTAGGAACATAAGATTGCTGTGTAATCGGCTATTACTAATGCAATTACTCCGAAGAAATGGCTCACGAATTGATGTGTCAGGGGTGCTTCTACATCAGCACAGATTGAAGTAATTTAATAATGAGTCACATTTGGTCTCTGAAGTGGGTAATACTGAATGGCAAATATCCACACTATAATGAAGTCTTATGAAAGCATTATTTTGGGGTATGCTTTTAAGATGGCTACTGGGTTTTGCAAATTCACTACATACCTCTTCTTTTCTCAGACATGTGAGGCAGTATTTTTAATAATTTATGCTGTCATAGAGGCCCCAGCTGGAATCAGGGCCTCACTCTGCTAGGTACCTGCTCAGGGTCTGATATTCCTTACTCTTTCTAAATGCCTGACTCCTGAAGTATATATACTTCAAATATATATATATACATATATATATATATACTTCAAAATATAAGATTTTGGATGGGTTCTGGACTGAGCTCTAAACTAAAGGAGAACCAGTGTGGAATTTAGTCACACAGGGTTAGATCTTCAAACCCGAAGTCCATTGTTGGCAATAAGCAATGTGTACAGTTTAGAAGGCACTACAGAACATATACTTCATGTTCCCCAAACACTTCCCACACTTTCTTGTATATTTCACATGTGAATCAAGTGCTTCAAAACAACACCATGCTACAGAAAGAAACATCAAGTAAATCTTTGAATTGGCAGAATATTAAATACATAGATGACCCTCATAGAGGATCCCAAAATAACTCCAAATTACCAAAAAACTTCTTTCATAATTCTAAAGTAAGTCTGATCAATGCAAGCCTGAGCATTTAAACAGGTGAATTTAATACCTTTAAGAAGGTGAATACACATGCCTGCAGTTTGCCTCAGTACCTGTTAGTGTTCCGTAGTTAAGGGTTCTAAGAATGACATATCAAGGAGAAGAAATATTTTTCTGCGTGCCATAGGTGACTAGCAAAAGCCCCAAAGGGTGAGATTCATGCAAAGGATATATGGCATAATCTACTGGTTTTCCTTTCAAAATTTCTTGAATATGCTAATATATAGACACCCAAGGCCTTGTACTGCAGATGTAATTTATTGTCTCCATAATATCTGACTAATTATGCAGTTTTTTGAAGATACATTTTAATTAGGTTAGGTTACTGGCTCACACTATCCTATCTGGAAGACCTTTTCAGAACTTTACTCTTTGAATGGTTAGGAAAACTTACTTTACTCTCCTTTTAGGCTTTATTTGTCTAGAATAAATCAAACTCCTTTGTTCTCTCCATTTAAAGACAGATATTCCATTCTCTCATTCATCCCAGGAGCCTTTCCAAGAACTGCATCTGTTCCAAATTAAGTTTATATTTCTTGAACACAGATGACCAAAACAGTACACAGTGTTCCAAATTAAGATTTAGCAGTATTTTATGAAATAATACATTTTTCTCTCTCTACTAAAACTATCTTTTCTAATATTCTCTAGAAAAGTATTAAGCTTTTCCATAGCTGTATGAAATCAATGAATACTGGTAGCTTAGACTCACCTCTCGATTCACCATTTAATTTTTTTTGCCTCCACTTGTCTCAAAACTGATGCAAAACAAATATAGAATTAGAAGTTATTTTGTACACAGCATTACTTTGCTCCAGCTACTATTCTTTCTGAGATGTGCCCCTCATACTTCCATTTACTTTCATGTTCCTCTGCATACTGCTCTCTATTAAAATTGGGGCTCCTTTGGCATTTGCCCTTTTCTCTTTCTGTCCAAATATGTCAGCTTCTCAAACGGGCCAAGGAATCTAAAAAGAGAAGGGTTCTCCTGTCAGAATGTATTTCAATTTTTTTAATCTGTACAGTGAAAGGGAAACATTTAATCCCTAATATCCTTATGAACAGTTGACTAAATTTGATGACACCTGCCCTAATCAAACAGGGAGAGATTCCAAATGTAACTAATAGAGAAGGCATCAGATAGCAACTTTCAATCCTTATGTAAAGATCTCATGGAGTGGATTGTATTGTGTTTTGCTTCTCACATAAGATCTCACATACCACATTACAACATCCTTCAGTGGAAATGCATGATTATGAGTCTAGAAATACCTCTTAGCAGCGTCTGAATTCCTGAAATTCAGAGAACTCTCTGAAATAATTTTAACTTGCTGAGCCCTGATCTCTGCACTGAAGATCTTGACAACAGTTTACCAAGCCTTCAGAATACTGTCTGATATATCCATAGGTTAAAAATGAAATAGAAAAAAGACATTTGATGAGAATGTTTGCTTTAAGTAACTTTTCAATTGTACCCAACAAAATAATCTCTATCCTTACTTATTTTTAAAAGAGTAATATTTCTTGTTCTTTTCAGATGAGACTGACACATTGCCAGTTCCAAAAAGGTCTTTGTGTTTTATCTGCAAGGTTAAAATGAAAGTAGTTCATGGAATTATGAATCCATGGGCTTGCTTAGTTTTTAATTCCTGCTTGTTTTCTCAGGAACATGAATATATCTATTTCTGATATACCATAATTTCATATTCAGAAACTAAATTATAAAATACTGTAAAAAGAAATAAAGATCCATTACCAAGAACAGCACAATAGTTGCTATAAAGAGAGCTATCCTTGCTTAATTTCTTAGCTATCCTTCTCCTTTTAATGTATTTATCTGCTGGGGCCAGGGCTTCTTTTGCTAGATGAAGCAGCAGTGATTGAAGGCAATTCTACTTAGTTCTTGTTCATGTAAAGCCATTTAAAGAAGTTCCATTCATTAGTATCTAATTTCCAAGACCCTTGTGTGGAATAGAAAGTCAAATTATCAACTTACTTGAAAAATGTTTTTTCCCTAATACAGTTCGCACATGTTCCAATTCTATTTAGCTAGATTTTTTCCTTCTCAATCTTTTCTGTACAGAACTTTTTATGCTAACCCCTTGACCCTCTCAGGACTGGATTTCTGGTGCTCTTTTCGCCAAGACAGTTTCCCCCTTTGCTATGAAACAAAACTTTTCTTTAGTACAAAAGGACTACACTTAGTAAAACTGGTGCATCTTTCCTACCTGACTGTTTCAGGAGGAAATCTGTGGCTGTGTCAGTGTTGTTCTCAAATAATTTCCCCACTGACTGCAAAAAGCATTACTTGTAAGAGCACAAAGCTTTTAACTTTCCTTATTGACTATGTAACTCTCTTTTACAGAGTTTTTGAGGTTGTTAACAATTACAGAAATTTCTTCTGCTAGGCTTGTCTGTTACATTACGTATTATCAACTTCTGCTTTGCATTTATCTTTAGTTATCAGAATATGATTACAATCCTAGTCACCACACAGCCTGGGAGTGTTTTTACGGACCAAGTTTATAGCATCTGTAATATAAAAAATATTAAATCAGATTGGTTTTACTGCTGCATAATGAAAAAGATAATTAATTTCAGCTTTTTGCACCTACTAGTTGGTTCTTATTGCTTCTTACACATTCTTGTGCCTTGTGGGTTTTTCATTATCAAATTGATATTAACTTCATTTATGCCTGTTTCATTTATACAGTGACTTCAAAATTCATGCAGAAAACGCAGAAACCTTCCCTCAAAGCTTCTTAGCTGACATTCTGAGTGAAGGTCTTTACACATCATGTCTATCATGAAGCATTACACATCATGAAGCATTATACATCATGTCTATCAGAGATGAGAGCCTAGGGATGTCGCTCAAAGCTGTAGATCATTTCTTCATTTATTTCCCATACTATGCTATTTGTATTTCTCCCCTGCACTCCTACCATTTACTTTTGGTAATAGAATTTTCTTATTTTTCCCTCTCTAATTACATTTTAATTCTCTGTATTTTTTCATTTAAATTTGCCCTGTGAATTTTTTACTTTTTCTGTATTATTGTGCAACCTCTTAACTTGTCAAAATCTTGTTATTTTTCTTCTTAATTGTTTTTTCCCCATATTTGAGCTCATTTCTCTTTTGGGCTTAATAACTTGCCATTTTATATTATGGCATTGCCTCCTGCTGTGTGTATTCAACTCAAGATGCATCTGAAGATGAGCCTGTATTACACTAAATTTAGTTTTTCAAGGATTCTAACAGTTACTCTTCCAATGTATTTTCTTTTTCTACTCCTTCCAATAATCTTTAATTTTATTTTTCATTTCTCTTTCAAATTGCTTTTTTTAATTCAGACTTACGTCACTAGTCCTAATTCTATTTTCTTGTTTACTAGTGTTTATTCTACTGAACCTCAACGCCAATGGGAATTTTAGTGAGTTGATTTCTGAGATACGATTTCAAGGCATGATTTAGCAATATAGGCTGTTTCTTCTTTTCTTCATGCTTTGCTTCCTCATGGGTTGTCTATTGACTCTACAGCTCTTATGTGCCCTTCTGATTTAAGACTTCCTAGTAATTCTATCATGGGACAAATACTTTTTAAGACAATGTCTTTATGCAAGTATTAATTCCAAAACCAGGAGAAATCATCTTCGGAACTGACAGGCCCAGGATGGGGTGAAGTGTACAGATGGTGCCATATCACTTATTGAGCACTTTGAGAATTCATTTTCTCTGACTTTCAGGAATCTCAAGCAGCAGTTGTTAAGAATAGAGATATAGAATGCAAGACATTCACGTATCAACTACCACTAATAAAAAAGCCCTCCCTCTTATTAAACAAAAATTTGAAATACCATGCAGTCTCACCTCGTGCCCTGTCAATTTTTCATGAATCAACATAACATGGAGAATATCTATATTTATTTAAGCATAAATGCCAAAAATATCCAAGCATACATTACCAATTTAACATAAAATGTCTAAAACCAAAGAGCATTCGTTTTTATATAATCTGCCAATTCATTTAGATGACTTGTTTTATCTCTTTTCCAGAAACATGGCAGCAAATAGCTTACTCCTGTTAAAGAAAATAAAATCTAGTCTTATCTCAACAGTGTAATAAGAGGAAGAAATGTCACAAAGAAAATGTCCACATAAAAAAAATGAATAATTAAACAAAGGTATTCCAAGCTTTACGGGAAACCGAATTGCAAATGTAAGATTCAGCACATTTCAATGCTAAATGGTATGTACAGGAAAGATTTTCCCATCACAAACTCTTGTACTTTACAGTAGTAGTAAAAAAGGTAATTTACCTCCTGTTCTTTATGAGGCTCAACTGTCTTACAGATTTAATGTTGAACAAAATCGGGTGTAGAGTTTTTTCCTACAAAAAATACTAAATCTTCTGACAACATCGCTCTGTTTTCCAAAAATAATACATTTGCAGACAGCAAAAATAAATTGCCAAAACAAAGAAGATCCAAAGCTAAACTTAGTGGATTTGCCTACTACCACCAGAAATAAAATTGTTTCACATGTCATAAAATAAGCCACCTAAGACAGCAAATTCTTACTTAAATTTCTGCCTTATCTCTACTTGCATAAACATAAAATAAAATAATTTAAAGTTAATTTAAGTAAGAGTCTGGGTAAAGACTAAAGAATTAGCTCAAAAGGTCTTAACTACAGAGAAAATCTGTAATTCAAAATAATGCTGGATGTGATGCTGATTTCACTTGTATCAGCATAATTCAAAAAGAAATCAGCTGAAGTCAATGAAATTATTCCCACAAAAGATCAAAGTAAGATCATTAAGTAGTAAAATTGTAGAGACTGTGGCAACATAGCAATATTATTACTTCTTGGCTTTATAATACATTGAAAAATATTCAACTTTCAGTCCTTTAAATTTTAATCATGCATGCAGGATCTGGGATAAACATCTCCCAAATTCCTCCATGATCATCTGCTCAGCTAGACAGACAGAGTAACCTCGTTCTTCTGCTTCTTGAGCTTGCACCAGGAGACAAGCACACACTGCTTTCACTTCTTCCCAAGATATACATACAGCTGGTTGCCTGACAGGTAAAAAGAAACTGTATGAAATATCTCCATTTAAAATACAGAAAACAATTTAAAGGGCAGACTACAAAACTCAGTTAAAAGTTGGAATGCACAGAGCTGAATAAGAGTAGCTGCAGTAGTTGATGTAAGATATATCTTTGTAGGAATTTCACTGCATGATTCAAGCAAAGGCATAACTTGGCACTATCTACTCCATCAATACACTACCAAAAAGAGAAATTATCAAAGTATTTAAAAACTAGATCATCAGAAAGTATTTTTTAAAATGAAAACAAGGTAAGAATTTCAAGGTGATGGTTAATGCAAAGAAGCAAAGAAAATTATGTACGCAAACTGAAAACTTTAGAGCCTAGAGTAAAGCTCCCTAAAATCAATTACAAGTTGGTTTAATTAATTTTGTCATTAACAGGTGCTTCTATTTATTAGGCGAATGACTATAAACCAACCAAAAATAGAAATTAGGCTACAGATATGCTAGAAAGCATTAACAACTTAGAATATTTTCTAAGAATATTTTCTTAGAATATTTTACAATTCAAATTGCCAACACATAAAATTGACAGGAGGTGGATGAAAAGAAGAAGAGATGGGAGAAAAGCAGTGATATAAGCATGCTTATTAATTGAACATCAGAGAAATACTGACAATTTTCTTAGCACTTCTTTGGTCAAGGTTTTGTTGGAAATGAATGCTTGAACACGGAAAAATGTAAGAACAGAGAAACTGGAGGAAAACTAAAGTAGCTAAGGAAGGAAGAAAGTTCAGAAAATTAAATGTGTGATAAATACATAAATAACTGTTGTTTTGTAAGCAGAACTAATACATATATCTCCAAACTCTGAATACTATCTACTTAAAGTTACTATCTACTTAAAACCTCTCCTTTAGATAATGTTTTTATTTATAGAAACAAGATGGTAAATGTTATGTGAAGTGATTTTTTGTACATTGGCCATCTGTCACTATTTCTTATATAATAATAAAAATGGCTACACAAAAAATTAATGAAGTCAGACCAATGAATTATGTATTGCTATTTTCAAATAATCACCTGTCTTTCTTCGATTTAGGTAACATTTTTAATGTCGATGTTAAAACTGGGCTATTTTCTTCATTATTTCCAAAGTCCATGCAGTTTAGCACATTTGACTGGGTTTTTTCATCCGGAGTTTCTTCGTAATTTTTGCAACCAATACATTTGCAAATAGAGGAACACATAATTTTAGCCTGGCAAATAAAGAACAATTAGAATAAAAATTGCATAAATCTTAAACTAAACATAGGTTCAAGCAACCACTGCAGCTATACCACCAGGGACTTATTCTAGATGCTCTGGTCTCCGACACACCCAGAGCAAGACCATCAGTATCAATACAGTAAGGAAGCAAGACAGTTTTTTTTTCATGGATTCTCTGCAGAGATTGATGTTCTGTACACTGACATATTAGTCATCCAATCAATTTGTGCATAATTCTGCAAGATAACAAAATATGATGGATGCAAAGAAAATACCAGGATTAGCAGAAAACCATTGCTCATTTCTTTTGGAGCAAGGCATTGATTGAGAGCTCCCAATACTGAAAATTTTAGCTGATCGACTTCAGCCAGATACACTTCTTTAAAGACATGACAAGAAAAAGATGGTGCCTCTTATATTCAAAAAGTATTGTGATGAAAAATGCAAAGAAAGAAATAATTCATTTTAGCAACTGCTAGTTACAGAATACAAAGTTAAGGAAGTAACTGATGAGAGGGAAGTTCACCTGACCCACCTCAAAGCACTCACAGTAATTCTTGAGGCATTCTGAGCGCTTGCAGTTGCATCCTTTGTTATGGTGAGGTTTAATTTCTTTTAGCTTCCTTTTCTCAATCTTTGGCAAGAAAGCTGCTGGGTTTCTATCAAGACATGCCTGAAACAAAAATTGCTAGATTATAAGAAATTCAAAGAAATGTTTTCAGACACCTGAATGACTGTGACACAATGTTTAACAAATATTTCTTAATTTCCACTGTCATTATTGGTGGTATAAAGCCCTTGGATGAAGGATTCTTCCATGGCATATGAGAGCAGGAACCAGATTCCAGAACACTAAGCCAGCCTGCCTCTACCACAGGAAGAAACTTACATTGTTTTTATGGAATAACCTAAATGACCAATCTACTGTTCTCTTTGGACTGGTTTTCTTTCACTGCTGATGCCACTTTCACCAGAAATAAGAAGTTCTCAGTGAAGAAGGAACACTTGCATACATAGTTAAATACATCTCACAAGTTTTAAATACATCTTCTTTTATTAATGACCCAATACAAAGATCATTCACTCACATCAGCATTGGATTGGAGCAGCAGGTCATGTACCAAGACCTCTCAATGCTATGGACTACTAAAGGGCAGGTAAAGAGGTTATATGCTGTTTATGTGCAATATTTATGGATGGTACAGATATGCTTTCATCAGTGACACAGAAGATCTATCATGCTTTACAAGATGACATCTATAGCAGTTAAAGGAGTGCTTAGACACCAACAACCCCATCAGCTGAATTACACACGAGCATCTGATTTGAAAACTAGTTGTTGCATATTGACAGCAAAAACTGCTGTGGCTTTGACTGGTTGGATGTGTCAAAGTCTAACTCTAATTAGATCAATGTCTAGTACTATCCTAAAATTATGTGAATGATACAAAAAGTGTTCTGGAGAGTTGTATACAAGAAGCACAAAGCTGTTCATATATTCTTTGAGCATCAGCAGTAAAAGAATACTTATTATCACTTTAACACATACAAAACATAATATGTGCACTAGATTAAGTTATTGCCCACATTGTGCTGTTTGATATACACACAAAAATTGGCCCACATATTATTCTTTGTTCCACTCCATCAGCCTTCAAATGAACCAGTCTGCTTCTCACTAGTGCAGGGTTCAGTGTTGCTACCAGCAGAGCCAACCTTACATGGATCAACCAGAAAGACTAACACGGACAGCTGTAGAAGATCTACCAATGAGAATAACAATCTGGATAGTAATAATTTGTTTCCTCACTGTGTGATTTTGGGATACAATAAATTTTCCTTCAAGTGAAAAAAAATTCTGAAATTAAATTTGGGCTTGAATAAAAATATTATTCATCTAACACAACGTTAGGTTTAACCCAAAGTATCAGAAGTTCTATAAAAAAAAGGAAAGAGATCCCTAAATTTCTTTATGTAGGAATAATAGAGACAGCACTTAGCTTTATTTAGATTAAAAATAACATATTTCAAATACTGTAACTACTGGAAAAAACAATACCGCAGTATTTTTTTATACATGAAGCTGACACCAATGTGTACTGTACTCTTTTTTTTCACCTTAATGGCTTTAAATCTCTCAGTTTCATGAAGTTGATTGTTGTAACAGTTCTTGCAGTTGCAGTTGTTGCAAAAATCACCATTGGCAAAGCAATCACAATATCTATGATTAACATGTAAAATAACATAAGAAATTAAAATCTTAACTGGTTTAAGTGTAAATATTTAAGTTCTACTTCTAGGCAAAATGTTCAGTTTCTACTAATGAAAAATCTTCCTTCCTCTGAACTTTAATCACATCCAAATCTAGACAAAGAGCTGTGCTCTCTCTCTTTCAATTTTACATTTTGTAAAATACACCTAGTTCGTCAATGAATCAACCTTTAATTATCATGTGTACATCTTTGTGGATATTATTTATGTACAAAAGCAGCAGCAAGAAAGAGAAAATCCATTTTAGTATATAGCATTTGCAGCCTACATAGGATTTTCCAGATACACTCTGAACAATTCTTCTAGCTTCTCTTTAAATTTTCATAATTTGAATTATAAGTAGTCATTTACACCTCTGCACCAAATTCTGAGCTTGTGTGACACTAGTTTACTTCAAATGGGGATCTTTCTAACTCAGTTTCAGATGACTAATTTTTGACATGACATTACTGTTCATTTTAAAGCACACATTTCTACATTTGTCCTTTCATCATGCACTGTTATAAGCATTTATTAAATGTTGATAAATTACTACTTACAATTTAAGACACTGAGATCTTGTGCAGTTACATGGTTTCTTAGACTTTGTAATCCCTGAACCAAAAGGTAAGCTAAATAGGTTGGAAAAGGAAAAAAATTAGAAAAATTCCCTAAATACAACTACAATGAAAACTAGTTATTCTATAGTTTTGAAACAATAAATACTGATTTTATTTTTTACACCAATATTGGTGCTACTTAACAAGTGTGGCCTCAGAGAGTACATGAGAAAAAGAGAGTAAGCAACCCATAATTTCCTGCTATCCACCACAGCTGCCTGTTGTGCAACTGCAAAGCTCTCTCACCTTTCACACTGGACTTGCATCTTATTTAAAAATGATCTACAATTAAATATTATTAAAAGAATTCCATTAGTGTTAGAAATACAGGCTAAACATGTGCTGATTAGATTTGGAAACATAACCTGAAACCCTCCTACATAGTCTGGACCACCAGCATCTGGCATCATGACTAACAAGATACATACAGAAAGCACTCTTACAGCACTGCATTTTTGTTACAAGAGAGAAGCAGCTATGTAACATTAAAATGTCATTGCCAGTTTAAAATACAAGTCATTATGGATGTAAGATGTTTCATGAATCTTACCCCTCTGAAGTCATTTTCACTAGCCCATGCAGATCTGGTTCTAGATCGAATGTGGCAGTGCTAGCTACTGGTTGCAAAGGTACATTTTCAAACTGTTCAAGATAAAATGCATGTATCTTGTTTATATTATGTAAAAAAAAATACTTTTGAAAGTTAACAGAAGAAGTAACAGAAAGAAAATGCTGCAGGGACAATGTGAATGATGAGGTTCCTAATAAAAACAAGTAGAAGTAAAAAGCCATGAAAACAGCATGCATCTCTTCCTGTAAACCATTCAGTATGTCAGTAATCCCAATTCTCTCAATGCAAAGAACCAAGAACAGTTTTCAGTGCTGCAGTGTCAGCACACTAGTTTCAATTTACTGATAATTCTAAATTTAATTGCTTTTAATTCCAGTAGTCAATTGAAACTGGCTAGTGACTTGATGATTTACATTAGGTTAATCTGCAATATGACATCTAATTGGTAGAAGACTAAGCAAAATTAAAAAAAATAATCAGCTCAGAGACCAAGAAAACACACTACAGATCTGTTGTCTCTTCAGACATAAGATTAATAAGGGCCTGGTTATGTAGAAAGACAAGGGAATAACAATTAGGATTATGCTGGTACTACCAGTAATAGAGGAACAGTGAATAACTGTAAATAGGTGACTAATATAGTTTACCATAAAGAAGAGGAAAATTAATATATCTAAAGCAAAAGAAGATATCTAGGAAACAATTAATTTGGGATAAAGCTAGAGAAGAATTACAAGCTTGACTACATCACTGCTCCAGAATGCTTAGGCACCTATTTGCAGATATACCACCTCTAGGGATTAAAGACTCCCTAGGTCATTATTCAGCCTGATCCTTGAGCTTTTTCTTCCTTTTTTTTATAAAAGTGGCTGCTATCCACAAACCATTTGCTGTGTTTGTACCAATATCACATCTTCACACAAATAAAAAGTTAACAAAAAATTGCAGTGATTCTTGCTACCAGCTCTGTTGGAAGTAACACATGAGAAGCCAAACATCTGCAAAGATTTTTATTCTTCTGTTCAATTTACATCAACAAAAATTATAAAGACTTAATGACTGTTAAATCCTAATCAGGAGAAAAGAGTGGAAAAAAAACCTACTGGAAGGAAATAGTCCCCTTCTTCTGGTAAAAGTCAATGTGCTTTCCTTCACCCCCAAAGAATCTTAAAAGGTTTATTAGAAATAATATATTCTGTATCATACCAAAATTAAGGTTTCAAAACAGAAATAAATTTATTTTTCTTATGTAAAGCTACATTTTTAATTCTGATATTCTAGAAAATGTTGAAATCAGAAAACTTTCTATGCAGAAAGCGTACTGAGTGCAGAAGCAAACTAGCTAAACTGTCTTTAGGAAATGCATACAATTATTACTTCCCAACATAGACTCAACAACCCATTTTAAGAAAAGGAAAAAGAGTGTATAGTGAAATTGACAAGTTTAAAGGACAGAGCTTCCTTACCTTTTGCTCATTTAGAACCAGTTCACCCAGAAGAGGAGAAATCTGCCCCAGTACAGCTGTTACAGGATAGTCCACATCTGAAAAGAAGACCTTTACCTGAAGAACTATCCATGGTGTTTATATTTCATTTATGCATACAAACTTTTTGAATTAAGCATGCATGTAAATTGGTATCTTCAACTTATTTTGTTAATTAAAAAAAACCGCCTGAGGCTGTCTGCCTTCTGTTAGCATAGCTCTGAATCCAAACTTACTCTACAATAAACAGTGCCAATGACGGACCTAGAAGTTTTCTGTCCAGAAATGTTTTTTCCATTGCAAAAAAACCCCAACCCAAGAATAAAAACCTGACCACACAAAAACACCCCTGATAAACCAACCACCAACAATTTTTTGGCTAGGAATTTGGCCATAGGCTGTTTTTACTCTATGACATCAAGTAAATTTAAATTCAAATGCCACAGACTTAAAATATTTTGATAAGAAGAACATCAGAAACAATTAAATATATTTATCCTCAGTTCTTATTTTACAAATTTCCAGAGTTCTGAGAGAGCATCTGGAACAGAGTTCTTTAGCTTATGGAAAAAGAAATTACTAAAACTTACTCAGAAACTATTGCTGTAAGAGTAAGTCTTTGTCCTAGAGTAAGTCCTAGTGAAGACCTGCATATGAACATCCTAGCTTTTGCAGAAAAAAACAACCAGTAAGATTACAAGATGAATCTTGTACCTGTGCTTACTTCCTTCCCAACTAAAGAAAGAAAATGCAAAAGTTTTATTTCTGGACCAAATTCTTTTACTTGATGTTGAGTAAAACAGAAGGAAGCTCAAGCAAATAAAAACTGAAAAAACATATGCCAGTGCATTCCTCCTCAGCTTTTTCTTCCCTACCATTACAGCAAACGAATGAGAGGTTGGATTTTGAAAAGGAACATGAGCTTTAACTTGCATGTGCCTGGTTTACTCTTCTGATGGCTTCTGGCAAACATAAGTAAATAAGCTTCATACCTAGAACATCTGCTGAGAAATGCTCACACTCAGCACCTATTGATATGGAGAGCAGCAATATCTGTATTTGTATGGTGCTGACTATTAAAATATTTGTTTTCTCATTGCCATCAAAGTGCACAACTGTAATAAAGTTTTAATAATACATAATTAAATAAACAATGTTACTAATGTGTTTGAGAAAGCTATATTTGGGTAAAAAAATACTTATTTAAATTAAAACTAAACTACACTCAAATACTTTGTTGCTGCTAAGATTAAAATGTGCAACCACATTTAAATATGTTTAGGTACTTTTCATTAAACTACTTTCTTTAAAAATTGGTGGTATTTCAAGTTCACATAATTATGTAAATATTAGTGAGACATTCTGAATCTCAAGACTAAAATAGACCCATAGCCATCAACGCTGCTCCTCTTTTATAAAGAAACAGTGACACACGGTGGCAAACTAGGGTAAATGCAAATGCATGCCAGTATTTATGCTAAATGTGCTTTATATGGGAAGTAATCAGGATATTAATAACTTTCCATAAATTCAACATATCCTTTACATAATTTTTATTACACTGAAGTCCCTAGCAATTTTTCAGTTGCAAAGTAAAGTAAAATAACAACTGATGATAGCTACATTATCTTTGACTCATGTCCTGCTGTTGCTGCTTAAGAATATAAACACATGCAGTTGCACATTAACATACTATCTGACAGGCTAGAGATAATTTTAATTTTTATTATACCTGATTGAAGATAATTATGTTGGTTGTGATACTCTGAAATTAGATGGACTGGTTTTAGTTCTTGTGTGCCACAACTGTTTATACAGAGTGTTTGAGTACCTCCTTCCAGCTGGCAGATAACCTGGAACAAATAACTAATGATTAGCTTTCATCTAAAAACTGTAATTCTAAGCTAAAAAGGTTTTCATAAGAGTACCAGCTGTCTTACAAAGCTGCATAATCACAGACTGGAATCTCTCAAACAAATATATCATTATGACATTAGATGTTTGCTTTTTGCCCCTTAATTTCAATTAATTTTTTGAAGCAGCTACTGAGATCTAGTGTTGTAGCTTCTCAGCCTAGGTGATACAGATTCCTGATTCTCTAAATTGCTCCATGGGGCTTTATAGAGCTGATTCTAGCTATTTACTAGAGCTGGCTGCGGATTCAGTTCCATAACCAGAACATGCCATTGAAATTGTTCATGTTTCATTTAATTTATTTAGCTGTAATTTTAAATAAAAACTTTTCCTTTGGATGAAGTAAACTTCACATTGGGGTTCTTTGTTTCCAGCTGTCAAATAGAAAATAACATCTATATAAAGTAGCACTATAACAAGATAAAATATAGACTCTGAATCCAAGAAAGGGATTGCCTTATTATTTTTGATACCACATTTACTAAGTGTGACTTCCTGAAGTTAATTTTCTCTAGCATACAGTTTTGCTATCAATTACAGGATATAATTACCACAGGGTTGCAATCATTTCTGTGTGAACATCTGGATTCCTCTGTTACACTGTGCAATGCTAATAACTTGCAGCCAGAGTCGTCAACATTT
>JANHGB010007471.1:0-21067 GCA_026283785.1 Coracopsis vasa
CTTGGAATTGTTTTATGATGCTGTGATGTAGATTTTGCAGATGTCAAAAATCCCCTTTCCTCTGGTATCAGCATCTGAACAATCAGACTATTTTATCAGATGAACAGAGGAAACAGGGACCCTCTTGTAGGAGAAGACTTGGCTCTGCTGTCCTCTACAGCTAAAGATGCAAACAGAGGTTATCAATAGGCCTAAAGGGAATGTCTAGTTATAAGGAGTGGGATCCCACCTCTACGTCTCTATCTTATCGCTAAATGAAGGGGCCTCTAAAAGTCCATACCAACCCGAACTATTCGATGAGCCTGTGATTCTATCTGCAATTTTTCTTGCTACTATTGTGGTGAAGGAAGAAGTGATTGACTGATTCTACATTCCTCTCCTAGCAGTGTGTTAAGCATTTTTCCCATGTTATCCGGGCTATATATAATGAAACATATAGATTTTAATGGGATTTACCTGTGATTTTTCCTCTGTAAGGAAATGTGACAAGTGCCTGGATGTTTTCTGTTAGCTTGCTTTTTGTTTTCTCTTGGGGTTTTTTTGCCTGCCCATCACTTTTACCACACAGGTCCAGTTTACGGATAAATGTAATATAGAAATAAAACTACCAAACGCTTACCTTTTAATGACAGACTACAGCAGAGAATCTGGGTAGGCCATTTCTTAGGAAAAAGCAACGCCAAAAGATTTCATTAGCCAGAAGGGAAAAAGATCACAGGACATTGTAAGAACACCTCTTATGTGTGTCCTCATTTCCTTCTGGGAAAAGTCTAAATCTTTTAAGTTAAGCTGGCAGTGGCTGAACTTGAATATGGTTCTGTAGCAGTAACTAGCAAGTACAAATTTTTGATTTTTATGTTTTCCTAAGGGGAGTAAGGGGCAAATAGAATGCCTGTTAGAATGAAGAGCTAAAAGCCAGTTTACCATGTTAGTCCTGAATGCCAGTACACTTTGATATTATGGGCTATTGCCCTGTTACAATCCAAGTGGAAAAGAGAGATCTTATCAGCTTATAAGAATTTACAGAAAATAATTTAAAAGGGGAAAAAAACAACCAAACCAAACCAAACCAAAACCAAACCCTCCCCACCAAAAAAAAAAAAACACAAAAAAAACCCCAAACAAAACACAACAAAAACAAAACCCCAAACCAAACAATAACCAAACACACAGATTATTATAGATGGTTATTCAAAGTATGCTATTTCAGATCCTGCTCTAGGTAGACCTGGAGTTCATCCCGTGAGGAAGAACAATTCAATGGGTTTAGATGCCTTAGCAGCTAGCCACAGAAAGGAAAACCATCTAGACTACCTGGCGACTGACTGACCACACCAGGCAAGCAACTGATGCTTTTTCCTTGTGGTAACCGCAGATGCTACCAGTTCTACACAGACTGCAAATCATCCTAAGTCTGCACAGCACCTTCAGAAACTGGTTAGTTTGTCCTACAGAAGTGATTCTTAAATGTTAGCCTCCTTTTCTAGATCTTCTGAATGGGAAAACTTACAATAATCTTATTAATTTCAGATTTACCTCACTTCAAGTATAATCTGTTCCACAGACATCAGAGGGACTCTTCAAAGACACTGTAGCCTCCCTATGCAGAGCACCTAGCAGGCTTTGTACTTTAGGTCTTGAACACCAAATTAAATGGAACATAGGGCTTCCATTTAATGTACTTCCAAATTAAACCACTTTTCACTACTAATTACTAATGACTAATTTTAGTTCTGAAATTCATAATTCTTCAGAAATGTAGTAGTTATCATTTTGGCATTCAGGCCATCAGTTAATGCCATTATCTTCCTCAACTGTTCAACACAGGAATGTGCACACATGTACCCAAGCACATACTACCTTTCTTACTTCCCTGTTTCCTGCTTTATTTTTTCCTTTTTAAATAAAACAAACTGGATTGTGTTCTGAACTCGTTTGCAAAACCAAAAATAATACCGAGATAACAAATTGGTAAGCAGTATTAGAGATTAGTAATTTACAGTACCTCTAATTTTAGAGCATCTCACTCTGCTCCTGAACAAAGCTACTCAGAACATACATGCTTTCTCATCCTTCTCCCTGTGTCCTGCTCTTCTCCTTTTTTCACAACTCCCATGAGCCTGAATGGAAACCACATAGCAGTTAGGCAACTCTGTCAACAGGATGCTCCCTGAAAATCAACACCTCTCACACTCCACCTACAATACCTCAAAGTGGATCTAGAATGATATAGTTAAACATGAAATTCAATCTTATGCAAGATTTAGGCTTGAATCAAACAAGTAAGACCCTGCCTTCTGGCCAAACTTTTCGCAACATCTGCATTTCCAAAAAAGAATTTATGTTTTGAATTTCTCGTATTTTCCCACAAATCTCTTTTGTGAAAGAATTCCACACTATCTTTAACTTTCAAAGCTCTAATGCCATGCAAAGTGACCTTAGCATGTATTTCATATAAATAAGTTATAAATTATGCACAAATTGTCCTGTGAAAAATGTCAGCAAAGCAGTCTGCATACAGTGACCATTTCTGAGTCTGCTTGGCCTTCAGAAAGTCCAGGGCATGGGTCGTGTTCAGCATGCTGCCAAGCCACCAGCAATGAGAGGAACACGTTACAGTGAAAGAGATGCTGTCACTTCTCATTGTCAAGGCAGGAGGCAGTAGGTGTGAAATAACATTTTCTCCTTCAGGGCTTTCCTGGAATTTCATGATTAGCATATTAAAAAACTCAGAGAAGTCATAATAATTTTAGTTTCTAAGTATGAAATGCACTAAGAAGACAGTGCTTATATTTTTATTATTCATTCGTGAGACTAAAAATCTGACTAGAGTTTGTGAGACTCTCTTTAAGCTTGTTTATTAATAATGATACTCTTGTGAGAATTTCAGTAGTGATAAATATAATGGGATGTTAAATGGCAAGAAAATATTACCATTACTACTATATTCAAGAAGTGCTGATTATTCATGGCAGACTTATGAATCAGTTGTTACTTTCCACTTCATAGCCAAAGGCATTTTAAAAAAATAAGCTACCAGCCAATTTAGCAGAAATGTCAGGATAACCTTTTCTAGGTCTGTGGTCTGAAGTTTCATTAAGGCACAGGTTCCCAGACTATTTTCAGTAGAGAGGCAGGTATTCAGACTGCAGATGTTCCACAGACAGCTCATTAGTCACACAGTGCTCAGTTCACCAGGCTTCTTCTAGCTGAGAAGCTGCAATGACATACAACAGCAACAACAAAAATAAAGTGTGTTAATTGTATTACATTTGTCTGTAAGCAGTTTTCATTATTACAGAGGTCACAGGCCTATGAGTGTCAAAAGATGTCTTCAGAGAGACAATAAGTGTTTCTATAACAATCTCTATTAAAAACCGCAGCCCATGTTGTAGAAGTCCTAAGCATCACCACTTACAGGTGTTCCATTTGCCTCGTATAAAGACATCACTTCAGCCATATGCAAGCATCCATTCAGTTAATCTGTGCTTTCCTCCTGATCTAGCTTGCATTAATTGCTCATTCCCTAACACAGAGATCATTCATGTCCCCTTCATTTGGTGCCAGCCCAACTGAAATACAAACAACAAAAAAATCTCTTCCTGGAACCTTTACAATAAGTGTAAAATTGCTCTTTTATTTGTCACCTCATAATGATTTTCCCATTTTCATCTTTTCATCATTTATTATTCATGAGACAATAAAAGCACAAATATGTTGAAGGAAACAGTCTATTCAAAATATTACTAATTTGCATGTTCTTTAGTGAAACCAGCTCTGAGTAAGAGACTAGAAAGCTATGAAATTCCTATAGCAGAAGAAACCACAGAAAAAGGTAAGGGCGTTCTCCCCCACACTACAGTGCCAATGAGGAAGAAGAATCTGAAAAAATAGAAAGCAGAATTTGCTATCCTCCCCACTCTTGAATCTAAGTAGAATCAAAATTCTACTTACATTAGCAGGATACTAGGTCTCCTTTACGTGATCGCCCACACAGCCTCTCCATCTAAAGGAAATCTTCCCAGAGAACCAGTGGATCTCGGACAACAGCACACCATCCTCTGACAATGAAAGAGAAATCAACTAGAGTTGTGGAGAGCCTTCGCACCCTAACTGCTTCAACACCCTCACTGCACAGGGATGGGCTTTAACTTCCTTCCCTTTTTATCTGCTTTGCATCCCAGAAGCACTTCTACATCTGGAAAGGACTGTTCTGCTTCAGATCAAGCCAGTATCTAAAAGTACAGCAGAATCTCCCTTTTAGAAGGTTTCTTCTTTCTTGCCAACAGAATGAAGATCAGGTAGTACAATTCATGAGAAAAGAGCTAGGCATGGATAGTAAAATCTCTGGTGCACTCCTGCAGGGGTCTCCTCTTTGTCCAGGCAACAAATTCTCTTGCTATGCTGTCTGAACTGCAGTCACATAATGTACAATCACCCACTGGCTGACCCAAGGCTCCTGAATTTCAGTGCTTCCATCACCAAATTGTAAATGAGTAACAAACACCACAGTGGCCAACAACAATACTCACACACTGGTAGAACTAAGAGAAGCAAGAATGTAGGGCCAACTGTTATAGATGTGGCTTGATCTAGAGATACAAGAGAAAGTAAGGTGACCAAAATGACCAATAATTAAGACCACGCCAAATGAGATTCACAGCCACACCTGTGGCTTGCCTTTCCCATGCAACACTTCTCTTGCTCTGCTAGCTGGACAGCCACACCTGTGGCTTGCCTTTCCCATGCAACACTTCTCTTGCTCTGCTAGCTGCTCGGGCACTTCCATTCTTCACTAATGCACCTTGAACACATTACTGCAAAAGGACTTTTTAAGTAAAGAGTATTCTCAAACAAACAAACAAAAAAGCCTCACCAAAACCAAAACAGAAACCAAACAAAATCAGCTTCCCTGCTCCTTCCCTGCTTCCTTTTTACTCCAGCAATGCAGTCTTCTCGATTAGAAACTGAAGGGTGTGAGGGGGCCCCTGCATTGTTGTTTCCTCTTTTGAACTTGGAGTCCAAGGCTCATGCAGTGTGCTATGAATGATTTTTTATTCATTAAAAATGAATAAAAAACTCAAAGAACTAGAATAAAAGGATGCAAATAAAAGGTAGAAAAGTTCAGACTGGCTCATGTTGGAATGCTTAGCTCCAGATGACTGAAGAAGTATAATAAGATACTTTTGTTAGTCTGAATTGTGTTTACCAAGGTTAAAAAAAAAATAAAATAATTGTATTCGTACAGACTAATCACAGTTCTACCTTAAAGTGCCCTGCTCTGTATGACAGCCTAATCTGTAGACTTGAACAGCTACAAGGACACCAGAATTCTGTCTAAATAAATACCCTTCCTAGATGGTTTTCCTGTCTCTGTGGTTCAAGAAACCACCTGTTGATCTAGTAACTAAAGATAATTAGCCCATAACTGCAGCTAGTTACGTTATCTGTTCTATTTGCAAATCCTTGAAACCCTATTGCGTCCAATTAGTTGTTTGAATTGTTTTTCCCTTCTAGCAGATGGAAGAGGAAAAACTCTCTTTTAAGAACTTAATCTCTCATTAGTCTTTCCACAGAATATGCCACTCTGATATCACTAGGCAGCTGCTATAAGTTACAAAACTTTGCCTTAATAAACCAGGTGCTTGCTATACTTGTTTTCCCTGTACCTGACACTTGGTACTGAGATTAGATGTATGCACTTCATTGTACAGATACTGCAGATGAGTACATTTAATAGTTAGTGACCCAAAAGCTGACTCTAATTTAAATTACTTCAGTACTATATTCACATTCTCACTGAGGCAATGTGGAATACTTGCAAAATACTGTTTTTAAGGTTCTTGATTTAGTCACTGAAATACTTATTCCTTTTTTAAAAAATCTATTGCAGTTTCTGCAATTTCATTTTTTACTTCATATCTACATTAAACCAAAATTATTTATTTAGTTTCAAACTGAGTATTTTAACAGGAACATTTAAAGTATATGTTATCTTGAACAGCACTAGAACTTAAAATACTGAAGATCCATGCAGGAGTTGCCTTCTGCTCACAGCAGATAGGCAAACAAAGAGGATTAACCGTAGATCATTATAATTTTCTCAAGCTACACGATAGTATATGGAATACTCAGATGTAAGTGTTCTCCAGGCCAGAATTATTTATTACCTGTACATTCGTGTAAGTTCGATGTCTTAATTCCTCCTGAAACCACAACTCCTTGCAGTTCTGTTCCAAGTAATGAAGACACATACTGACACTTAGAACTTAGCACTCTGTCACCCAGGGTTTCTAGTGCCATCCACAGAGAGAGTTGGCCAATGAGGTGTTCATTCCAAAGTCTGCCCCAGGTCTGTTACAGGGACGACAGAGGGCAAGATATCCTGCAGTCGATCCTGTATGGCAATTCATTAACAGGTATTAAGAAAGCTATCAGACTCTTCAATGTATCTGGAAAGGAGTTTAGCATTCTCCTTAAGTGAGTTTATCTGACCACTAAATAAATTTAGTCTCCCATCTGTTCTCCTCCTTCAAGTAGTGTCATTGCTTTTCTCTGATGCTGCTTTCTTATTGCTAAGTCAATGCCAGCTACTGTCTCTCCAGTGGCCTGACTTTTCGTTTTTATTGCCTGACAGCAGGTCTTAAGGATCTTGTGCTCTGTGACTTTTCTACAATGGATGGTGTATTCAAGTCACCATTTTAATCCCCTGCCAAAATCTTCTCTGGAGCTAGGTGATGAGCACTGTCAAAGCCTCTGAAATGACCAGCAACTGCAGAAGTTGGGCTTTTGTCACTCTTCAGAAACATATTCTGCCCTTCATCAAAGAGGTAGAGGTATATAGCTTCATTCTGGCTTTGAGAACACACTTTCATGCTACTGTTACCACAGCAGTTGAAAGAAAACAGCATGCCTTCTGGCTCATTTTGCCAAAAAACCCCATGGAATTTGCTTGCTCACCTTGAATCTTGGTCTTCAGGCTGACTGCTTTCCACTGCTGATGCTACTTTGATTGACAGGTCTTTGCAGTGTGTCTATCTACAGCATTTCTAAAAAGTCAGAATCCCCAGAATACCCACTGGGCTTTACAACTCTAGAGGCAGGTTAATATGAAAATAAAAACAACTTCTGAGAATACAGAAAACTCAGTAAATTTGCCAATGGTTCCAGTTTTCATGATAATTTGAATTTGAATTTATAATTTTATACTGGTTTATTTTTATTTTTTCTATTTCAGAAGAATATGTTTTTTCAAATATTCTACTCAGCATGCAAAGTCAGTTGCCATTATCTGTATCGAAGAACACCTTTGCAGCCACCTTGTTACTTGTCCAGCACATAAGAACAAAATTCACTTCAAGAACATTTGCTTCATTGAGCGTTTATGGATTAGGAACTTCTACTGCACTGTTTTTAAAATGAACTATTTTATTGCAGCACATTTATGAGAAAGCTATTGCTGCATCAGAATCCCAAGAATTTTACAGAAATAGAAAAAAAAGAAAAGGTAAAAGTCATCATAAATCCTGACCCCTTCTAAATAAGAATGGAATGACAGATCAGTTGGCAGAGTATTTGGTCTCTCTGGAAAAAAAACAAAACCAAGCCACCACAGTATGACCTCAGAGGCAGCTTTCTTTTGCATGATGCACTAAGAAATGAGTATGAGAATTTGGTGTTGTATTTTTGAAACCATGAAAACAATTCCAAACTTCTTAGTACTCGGTGTTCAATTCACTGAGAAATGGATTTGCATTAACAATAAAAACAGAAATTAAAATTTTCCTTAAAATCTCATGTAAATGCCTTAAGGGCTCTTGGTCATTTCTGGCTAAAAATAGCTTAAGAAAAACATGCCATGGTTCTGACACAGGAGGGAAGAAAAGCAGTCAGTTCAGTACTGCAAGTGCCAAAGGAGCAGCATGAAAAACCAGGTCAGTAATGAAATTGTGTAACATTCCCAATCAATTTTAACAGGTACTCTGTTTGTCTGCTTTAAAAATAAAACCTTACAAAAAGGATTGCTTGTCACTGCTGCAGCTCAAATCTTTCGTTCAGAAAAATCTAGCCTAAATTCCAGCTTAACCTGTTTTTTATGTTGGCTGTAGTGAATATGCTTGCTTCATTTAAACAGTTATGTCATTAAGTGTTTGGATTAAGCGTTTTCATAGTCCATCTGCACAATTAAGAAGTAGTGGTTTTACGGTGGGAAATCTCTTGCTACAGTGATTGTAGTAGCTGATCTCATTTACATGCAAGCTGATCATCGTCTAATTCCCTACATGACATATAAAAAGAAAACCTAGCTCTATACTTTCTCAAATGCACATGACAGCAGAAACAAAGTGCTTTCAGCTTTATGGTATCCATTACAATTAATTATCCATTAAGCCCTTGGCATAAACCGTGAAAAAGCTCTTCTTTTTGGATGAGTGGAACTCCATCAAAATTTCACAGGCACCTGAACTGACTGCAAATGAAAGCAGATACTCATTGGAATTCTGTGACAAACAAAGGCCTTTTCTCTATGAAGATACTTGATACAGGATTTTACTATTCTGAATTTCTAGTATAACAGATAGCATAATGTTTTTACTAGCAGATAAGAATGCTAGGAATGTGTTTTATATTTCAAGAGATAAGGCCAATAACAAGAGAAAAATGAATATTTTATAGCAGTTTAATGCCTTTATAAAATTAGTAGTTATATTTCACAACCATTCAGAGAAGTTAGTTTAGTGTCAATTAGACTGTCCATTATGCTATCATAAATCAAGTAACAAGTGAGAAGTCTCTCAGAACCGGTGATACATAAGTAGAAAAAACATCCAAGAAGACTATATGCTAGAAATGTGTAAATGGAAAGGATGAACTATACGACTATGAAAAACCTACCCAAGAGCTGAATATTGGTGGGGTTTTAGTTAGCAGTTTACTGAGTTGACAGAAGCTCAAAACTTTGTAATGAATTCCTTCTACCTTCAGGACTGGAATACCATAAAACAAAGGTAGCATTTTACCATTTCAATTCTGTGTTAAGTCTTGTCTTCTTGACACCTCATTTGTCAAGGTTAATATTTGCCTTTCATAATCCCTAAATAAATTCTGCTTATTACAGATAGTAAAGTTGCCTGGCATTTTATAAAAAAGTCAGCATTTGACGAGTTATGAAGTCTGCCTTGTAGGTATTTTAAACTCTATCCTTCCTCTAGGGGAAATGATTTCTGTAACAATGGCTATTCCAGCTGTCTATTTTGGGATGGACCTATATTGAAATGATTGCACAAAGTTGTCATTAAAAATACAAATGACAGACAGTTCAGCAGAGCTGCCGTAGTCCTCTGTTTCTTTCGTACCCATTTCACAGACTTTGAATACCAGTAGTCACTTGTCCTGATTTTACAAGGAATGCACATGAGACAAAGGAAGTGCTGACTTAATTTGGTTTGCCACGTTCATTGCCACTTCACATGCCTAAAGTGAGGTGCACTATCCCACTGAGCTTGTTAAAAACTGACATGATCTAGGGTGAGGCATCTCTGCCCATAGCAGGAGTGTTGGAACTAGATGATCTTAAGTTCCTTTCCAGCCCTAACCATTCTATGATTCTAACGTCTGTACTTGTCTAGGGCTTTTTATAGTAACTACCAATTTGCTTAATATTAAAGCAAGGAAGGAATTTGGATGTACCCATTAATAGGCAATGGGGTTTTGTAAAGTTGTTTTTTTTACCCCCAGCTTTTTCTTTGCCACTGTTTCAGCAATATTCTAGATCTTTGCACGGAGGAAGAAGTAAGCATACTCTGAAGCATTAAGTTTATTTTGACATATTAAAAGGATTCAAACTTCTGTTGTCCGTTTTAAGTACTTCACCATATCACTTGCATATTAAACTGCTTTTGAGTTCTAAAGTATGTACCTTGGATATACAGTGCAGTTGGGCCAAATTATACTTGATGCCCTATTATTTTTTCAGTACCAGTACCTGGGGTTTTAATACCTTTCAATGCACAAAGGCAGGGCTAACTAGACTTCACAGAGGACAGAGAAAACATTGCAATCTTTTGAAAACAACTGTCTCAAAAACTTGTAATTTCAAAGTGCTTTTCCTCCCTCTTAAGAGAAGCAGTCCCTTGCCACCTTGTTCATAACAAGAGGGCAGTTTAGATATGTACCACAAAAGGGTAACACAATCTGTTCCACTGCTACTGCACACTGGCAGTGATACCAGTTTTTGTGCTACTTATGTGGGGTTACTTGAGCCCCTAGTTGGGAATCAAGTACCACTACAGAGATCCACAACTAAGATTTAGACCGAACTACAAGAAAATAATGATGAAAAATCTGAAAAATCGACAATAACAGTTACTGCCTTGTGAGACACAGTACCACACTATGGCTGAATTGAAATTTATTATAGCTAGCATATGCTTTGGTTCAAGTTCTGCTCTTGTGTACGGCACCTCAACAAAGGAGGATGCTATACAAATCAAAAAATAAACCACCTATTATTAATTAATATAGAACCCGGGTAGCTTTTTACACAGGAAGATGCTTCTCATCACGGGATAAACTTAATTGGTGAGGTGGATATATAATGAAAGTAAAGAAACAAGAGTGCTAAGCAACTAGAAAAGTTGGAGTGAACTCATACTAATACTAAATGTAACAGAAAGTTAGAAAAAAGAAAGAAAATTAAAATGTATCAAGAAGATGGCATAAAAAAAAAATAAAAGGTTGTTTTAGGTGGAAAATGAGAAAAAGTATATTAACATACTGATCCAACAAACTTGAAACCACAGTGGAAAGCTCAAATAACAGAGGGAATGATCAGAACACCAGTCTGGATTACCCTGCTATTCAGATATAAAAAAACCCCAACAAAACAACTTTGTTTGCCTCAATCCCAAACGCAAGTCCCCGACGGTCAGCTGATGTTAAGTAGCAAGTCTTTACTGAATCAATGGGGATGGATCTACACCTGCTGTGAATAAATTCCCTTTATATTTACTACACATTATATGGTCTTTCTGAGGAGTGAGAGCAGTTCCCTATGATTTGAATTTCTGATACTTCATGGTATCTGTCACTGCACGCTCATCACAGCTGCCAAGTTCAAATTTTCTAACTGTTCACAGCATCTAGCTAATAAAAAACTAAGGGAACTTTAAACCGGACTCAACTAAAACATGTGTAGTTAAGAGAAACTTCCTTAAAATTAGCATCACTGCTGAAATGGCAGCACAACCTGAAAAGCAAGAAATACCACAACATTCCTGTTTTATTGCCTATTTCCCTCTGTTGCCAAGTAGGCTGTGCCTCTTCCAAGAGCCCTGTTCACCTGTCATTCTCCTGTCTTTCAACCAAGTGCCTGTCCTGTTGTTCATGAAACAAGGCAACTCACATTTTTGCCAAATCAACAAATAAATAGGGATTAGTGCCAGATGCAGATACACTCTTAAGTAAAGCTTAAAAGGATGCTGGGTTTTTGTCTAGAGAAGGAGGAGTGTATTTTGAACAACACAGAGTATGCATATTAGAGTTAATTATTAAGCTTTATCTCTGTTAAATTACATTAGTTAGCCAAGGAAGAACCTTAAAAACTCCACTGACTTACACATGATTCAAAACTTTCAGTTCAAATGCCCACATATCAATTCTCTGCACAGCAATTTTTAAATTGTATTAGCTAGTATCTTTCTATTATAAGCAGGAACAAGTTTCAATGGAACACAATATTGTGGCGATTCTTTGCTTGAAACTTAATTTTGTTCTAGTAAATCTTCCACAATTTTCTGAATAAATATGGTCCATCAGCACTATATTGCTTTAGGCAACTACTCAGTAAGTCTTTTCATTTGTTACACAGAGAAAGAGAGTGCACCATTATAAACTTGCCCAGGTTCCAAAGAAAGAAGATTTCATTGCTAAAATTCTATTAAAGCGAATTATATTCTTCTTTCAACTTATTTGAAAAGAGCTTCTAATATAACTTATTTCATAGATAAAAATTGTTGCAGTAAAACTGATTAAAATATATTACATTATTTATAGTTCAAAGTTATCTTTGCTTCAGGCAAGGTATTTATACCTTTCATCAGAATTAACTACTTTTATCAAGTATTTTTAAAAAGTACGTCACTCAATTTTAATTCGATATATTACACCTGCAAGTCTATTTTGGAGAGATTTCTAAGGACTTATTTCACAATAGATGAGCTTAATATATATCTCAATGGGAGACAGATGGGTGGTTGGAGAGATATGGAGAGATGATCCTTGTATCAGTCTCCCAACAGAAGAATTTAGTATTAAAAAAAAGAAACGTACGCACAGCTGGTATTTGAGGCTTTTTCATTCCATCTTCTTTCTCTGTAAACCTGAAAAAAAAAATTGCTGAAGCAAATTGTAACATTTTCTTCAGTAGAACATGTTACTCCTGGACATCATTGCATGCAGACTTGTGTGCTTTCTCAACAGTTACAAGATTTTACAGTGGGATAGTTACAACCAGAAAGCAATTTCTGTATTGGTTTCCTACAGTTAAACAGAAAGCTGGCACATAGCACACAGGACATCAGACACTGCTCTGTTTTCTGTTAGCTGGTAAGGTGAGTTGCTATACCAAAATTGGTAGTCTTGAACAACTTCATAGAAATTCTAAGTTTTGATTGCATACTGATAAATATTGTTGCAAAAATTCTCGGTCCTAGAAAGCGAAATTCTGCTCTTACATCCCATATATTTATTCTTTTTTGGTAGCAATCCAAATGTATAGCTACATTATATTTCCCTGTGCTGCAGCATCTACATGTTGATTCTATTTTAAAAGTTTCAAGTATTTGTTCAATGAGGTCATGCTCTGAAGAACTTTTTTCCTCAGGAGGAAAAAAAAAAAGATAAATCTTCCTCTCTCTTGAGCGCAAATGGAAGTGCATGACACTAAAACCAGCCAGTCTAGTACTTTTGAGATATGTTTCTAGAAATGCCAACAGAAGAAAAGCTTTTCACCCTAACTGTTCTGAAGTAAACTGATTCGGTTTAGTAAGTACTACACAACCACCTTGGTGTCATCTGGAATAAGAAGACACATAAGAAGACACATCCTCTTCTTCATAAAATTCATGCTAACAAATTGCTGTGCATCATGTCTACCTCAAGATTTCTCTGAACAGCTAATGAGATAGTTGTTGACCTAAATCTTATTAGGTATAAGCCAGAAGTTGCTCCTGGAAGTTTCTGGTGTTTGCCCAATGTTTATTTTGCACACAGTACGCTGAGTGTTTTAGTTGCAAAATAAAAAGCAAGTGCAATCATTTGTACAACGTTTTCAGGTACTGTAAAAGGAAAGTAGGGTTTACATGGTCTTTCTGCTTATTTTGTTGTTTTGGGGGAGGTGTTTTCTATTGTTTTTCCATCTCCTTGCCGTACATTGTTGCTTTATGCAGCAGCATTTATTTACATTTGAATGACACAAACATACTGAAAGCTCTTTGTTATGTCCTATCAATATTTTCCAGCTCCTGTCCTGTTTCCATGCTGACAAGCTTGACAAAGGAATTCTTGCTGGATAGAGAATTAATTAGACTCAAAATTTCATCAAATTTCTGCAGATTGTTTGTATTTTGGATTACCCTTGAGGGACATATGCACATAGAGCAACTAAAAGTGTACTTTTCCCTGCAAGAAACAACTTGAGCAACTTACTTCATACTAAATGTATGTAATAAGGAAAAAGCAGCATCTGTTGATTATATTAGAACCCTATCAGTCAGAAAATAATCTAGCATGCCCTGCTTCTTAGGCAATCAATTGAGATTGGAATCAAAATTAAAGTAAAATAAATAAAGAACTGCTCTCTTTTCTCTGTAAGTGACACTTACTGCTCACGGATAGTTGAAGAATGTTAGCTCTGCCAAAGACAGTACTATGAAACTCTGGGTTTTTTTCAGGGAGTAAGAATTTTTGCCTTTCTTTCAGTATCTCAGTAACTCACAGGATGCATTCCCCAGAGCACATATTTCCAACAGGACAAGCTCTGAATCTGCTCAGCCTCCCACGGAAAGCAAACATGGAGCTATATTACTTTTCACTTCCACTGCAACATCTATAAAACCAGGTAGAATGTGAACATAAAGAGTAGTAGGGTGCAAAAAACATCACTAGTTTTCAGATTTCACTACTTTTTCCAGTACAATGTCTTCTCCAACCAGCCAATACAAGTATTGCATCATATATGCCAGCACATCCCCTGAATACTAGGACAGACAACTCAGGATCATTTAAGAGGCTCAAGTTAGATTTACAATCAATTCCTGTTGACTGCAGAATATACAGCAATACAGTGAAGAAGTACAGGGGTAAATTTCTAAGTATTTGGGCTATCAAATAGGATAACATCCTGATTATTCAGTGAAAGGCTTCTACAACTAAAGTTAAAATCATGTTAAAAGAGGAGTCAGTTTTTTGAATAAAACTGTAGCAAGGGGAATGCCAAAGCCAAATGTTACCATGTTGTCCTGAGTTCAGCTATAGCAGTCCTTTTTCTCCTTAGTAGCTGGTGCAGTGCTGTGTTTTCAACTTTAGTTTAAGAACAATGCTGATAACACACCAATGTTTTCAGTTGTTGCTAAGTAATGTTTACTCCGATCAAGGACTTTTCACTTTTCAGTCTCATGCTCTGGCAGTGAGGAGGGGCACAAGAATCCGGGAGGAAGCACAGGCAGGACACCCGACCCAAACTAATCAAAGGGGTATTCCATACCACAGCATATAATGCCCAGTATATAAACTGGGAGGAGTCACCTGGATGTCCAAGACTGTTGCTTGTGTCAAGATGGTTATTTGTTGGCAAATGATGAACAATTGTATTCTCTCCCCTTGTTATTTCCCTTATCATTATTATTGCTGGTAGTTGTAGTAATGGTTTTGCATTATACCTCAGTTACTGACTGTTCTTAACCTCAGCCCATGGGATTTACATTCTTTTGATTCTCTTCTCCATCCCTCCGGCAGCAGGGGGTGAAAAAGAGGGGTAGAGTGAGCGAGCAGCTGCATGGTTCTGAGTTACCAGCTGGGATTAAACCATGACACATGTATAAAAGTACTTCCTTTCAAACACCATTTTCTGCTAATCCCCACAGTTCTGTCACATGGAAATTCCATCCATCCTTCATTTACACCATCATATATTTTTCTTGTAAAAGATAAACTGGTATTTGAAGTTCGTAATTCCAGACAAAGCTCTGAAAGTTGAAATAAAAACATCTTGCTGTAAATTCTTATAGCAAACACATTAAAAGATATGGAAAAGTTTAGCCTTTATTAAACTAGTTGTTAAAGAATTTCATAATACACATGAAAAATATTGTAGAACTCAAATGGAGGTAAATGAATTTTAATTATTTGTATTTGATAGTTTATTCCAATAAAAGAGTCATCTTTAGCTTTAAGAAATGTCAATGCATCTTGAAAATTAAAACTGAAAACAATCAGAAAATACAAGAAGCAAGAGCCATTCTTAGTAACCCATTATTAATGGCAAGTAATAGAAAAATGACACCACACTACTTGCATTAAGAATGATAAAATCTAGCGGGGGTTAGCATTTGAGAAACTAAGGCACATGGACCAAAATGCCTGGTGAAAGTAATGCCTGACAAATTACTTTTTAACTAAAGTTCTTAAAATAATAAGAACTGAATCTGGCATTTAAAGAACAGGAACACTTGTCTTATTGATTATCTTCAGCCTGAAAGCACTTCAGTGCTGTATTTTTTCCTTTCCTTATGGCATTATATAAGCAGCATTAGAACAGGAGGAATAGTAGCCTTCATACTTCAGTAATTTCACTTTCTAAAAAAGAGTGTTCACACTACCTTAGCAGCAAAATAACACTTTGATTTTAGAACTCCACTGCCTTTGACGTACTAATAAAAATTAGGTGGGTTTGTTTGTCTGTTTGTTTGCTTGATTTTGTTTTTTATTTTTTTCCCTGACTCCATGCCTCGGGATAATTACAGACTGATAGTATCTGTTGTTACTATAGATTTTGTAATAACTCACTAGAATACCTTTTTAGGCCTGCTTTCCTAACACAAGTCATGCCAGAGGGAAAGACATTCCTATCACAAAGCTGAGACTTGGATTTTTATTTTTTTTTTTTTTACCTTGAGAAAAAAATCATGCTAGAATTTATTTTACAAGATTCCATGCCCTCTACAGTGCTATAAAGGAATTTCAGTCTGGTAAGTTGACTTTTACGTAGAAAAAAACCACTAACACCACGGTTACATGCAGCAGGAAACAGAGATTTGTTGTTTATAAACATTTTGGGAAACTACCTACCATGAACCTGAGAATATTAACCAAGCTTGGGTAGAACATGACAACTCGTTTCCTAATGTGTTCACAAAGCCTTTGTTTTAGTATTATTTGTAGGTTGTTTTTAAACAATACTGCACTTTCCATATTCTAATAGAGTGAAATAAATAGTAGTATTATTTAATACCACTTTGGGGATATATGTTAGTTCTGACATGAATGGGACTGTTGCTAGATCAGACCACTCTGTAGCTCTACCACAATCTGAAGTATTCATGACAGTCAATTCATCCTGTGAGGGTCCTTACTCTAAAGAATTCTGTTGGCAAGAGAAAAGTGCAGGACATACAAACCTATTTTATTCACATAAGTGATTGCGGAAGCCATGACAGAAATACAGAACCAGAAAAGCTGGCATTTCCTGGGTCTTTGGGTCTTTTGTTTGCCCCTCCCCTTTTTTTTTTTTTTTTTGGTGCTTTTTGTTTGTTTGGTTGGTTTTTTGTGGTATTTTTTTTGTTTGGGTTTTGCTTTTTTTTGAGGGGTTTTGTTTTTGTTTTTTGAGGGTGTGGGTAATGATTAATGGCACTTTTGTAAGAACAGATTCTGTAATAAAAAGATTCAGCAGTTCAAATACTCTCTATCCCCAGCAATGCTCAAAACAAGGCCCTGAACAACCTAATCTAGTTAGACCCACTCAGAGTGGAAGGTTAGTCTAGCTGACCTTCAGCTTACCTTCCAGCCTAAATTATTCTATGATTATAGATGACAATTAATAATATCACTGGCAAAAGCTCTGTTCAGGATGTTGGTCATTTTAATGTAGACTGTAACACTAATGGAAATCATCTTTTTGCTAATTCACTAAACAAGTTTTTGGGTTGGCTTTTTTTCTTTTTTTTTTTCATTTTTTGTTTGTTGGGTTTTTTTTAATTTGAGGCTGCAGAAAATCAGATTAGTGAAAGAGCATTCCATGCTGGGATACGATATAATCACCTTCAGAAAGAGGAGAAATATCAGCATTATTTTTCCTGAATTCAGTAGTTGCTGTTAGAAATCCACCTATACTGGAAGTCTGAGCAGTAGAACCTAAGTTAAATTTAATCTTGTTCCCTATAAAAAGTATATACCTTCCTCAAATAAGTAATGCTTTCCAAATTACAGTATTGTGAAGAAAGAACTGGGAGAAAAATACTCTTCCATCCTACTTACTGAGGGGGATCATGAAGGAAAAGCACCATTTTGCAGGTGTAAATTTTTTTTCCTCAAAGTAAAGTTGCTTAATATTTATCAACAGAATGCTCTAAACAAATGGATGCACTAAACAAATTTCTTAACTGAAATCACCAACTGAGTTAGCAAAATTTCTTGTAGGCTGAAATATATGCAAGAACTTTTGAAAACAGGAATTTTGCATATTCATTTCCTTGCAGTTAAGACTGGCTGTTTTGTTTCCAGCATATGGTTTAATCATATTCCAGCTGGTGAAGTTGTTGCACAGCTAGTAACAGAAGAGAAGGTATAAATACAAAACTAGTAGTATTTTCTGTGCTATCATGGTGATAGTTTTCTGAATGCTATTTACTATAAGCACATGGAGTAACTTAGATGTTTAACAGCTCAGTGATGTTACTTAAAGCTGCACACTGGAGCAGAATGCCCTGTTAACAAGGCTACAATTGCTCATTAATTTCTTACTTTCTTAATATATCTAAAAACTACAGGTCACTTGGCTTTATGGAACCCAATGAATGGAAATGCATAGATTTTTAACAGTTGCTGTATCTTGGGAAAGAAACACCGATGTGACTATCAGAAATAAAGAAAACTGCCTATTAAAAAAAAAGTCTACCTGCAAAGCTATACATTTTCATTTAAAAGCAACAAATGAACAAAAAAAACCCCACAAAACAGCACAAATTTCTTTGTAAAACAAAAGTTAAACATATCCACTGTTCTTCCGTAAGCAAAACCAGGTAGACTATAAAAATAGAACTCTAGGATTTATTGCAGAAAAAAAACTTTTCTAAAGTAAGAAATTGCAAAATATCTGAGTTCAAGCTTATCTGTTAATTATTCATATTTCTGTTTTCATTTCTGACTACTTTGGAGCTGCTGACACTGGCACTTTTTACCAGATTTAAACATCCTTTCAGCTCAACTCTGCCAAATTAAACTGTCACTTTCTATTAAAAAATATATAGCAGGGAGGGTTTAATTGTATGATTTATGCTCTGTATTAGGAAGTAAAAGTTTAAATTGAGATGGTATCAGCTTATGAAATAAAGCCTAAGCAGTGCAGTGACAACCACCAGTGAAGAAAAACTTCCTGCTTGCGCCAAAGTGCACAGCAGAGCAGTTTTAGTTTCTTTATAAAGGTTTCTCTTACACCATCTTGACTCAGTCTCACACTCTTGTTTAAACTAGCACTGCCCACAGATTTTAACAATGATCTGAAGAAAGGTATCAGTTGCCATTAAGTGTCTGAACTGTAGCTGACTCTATTGACCTACTACATCTGCAGCCACCTGCCTTTCAACTGTATTAACCAGGGAGTGCATAATTAACTCACATTAACGTGTCCTTATGTGGGCTGCTCCTTTTCAAACTTTTGTAAGGAACTAGGGGCTCCACATTTCACTGTGCAAAAAATTAAACTGAATCAACTTTAGTAATGAAACATCAATATAAAAATATTATTTTCTCTCCTTTTTCATTGAATTCTTAAAAAGAAACCAGAATATATTATTAGTCCTATTTCTCTTTAACACTATCTTTTCTTTACATTTTTAGCTCCTAAGCATTTCCACTTTATCTTCTCCAATGCTACCATTTCTGTATTTTTTACCACTATTGTCTAGTCCTCTTTTTCCCAGCTTTCTACCTCTACCCTCCTTATCTATTTATCAATTTCTGTTTGGATTTTAAATGTAAACGATACTGCCAGATAGAGCTAAAAGATTTAATTCGAAAATGCTTGTAAAGTATTATTTGCATGGCATCCCATCCATAACTGAGAAAGACAGGCACAAAACAGTAAAAGGGTGACTGGAACATAAAATAATAAATACTCAAAGTCCACTATTCCGCTGAGAGATGTTTGTTATTGAAATCCACCAAAAGTAGTCATCTCAGGGGTGGGCCTCCTTACAAGTATTTTCACCGTACTAGGATCACCTGCACAAAATGATTGCTCATCACCCACCAACCAATATCCAGCCTGACACGAGCAGTGATCTTCTCTTCCGGGTAACTGCCCCAAGTTTATATACTGGGCATGACATGTTGTGGAATATCCCTTTGGCTAATGTGGGTCAGGTGTGCTGTCTTTGCTTCTTCCTGCATTCTTGTGCTCCTCCTCATTGACAGAGCATGAGAGACTGGAAAGTCTTTGATCAGGGTAAGCACTACTGAGCAGCAACTAAACTCTTGGCATGTTACCAGCATTGTTCTCAGACTAAAGCTGAAACACAGCACAGAACGAGCTACTAGGAAGGAATAAAAAACCTGTTACAGCTGACTCCAGGACACTGCCATAACATTCAAATTTAATTCAGGGTTTTGCAACTGGAAGGTTGCTAGATAGCTATTCAGTTATAAAATAAGCAATTACATCTTTTCATATATGTGAAATTTTTAAGGTAAGAACAGAAAGAATACATCTATCCACCAGTTACACCTTATGCAATGAGTGGAGAATTCTAAGAATATACTGAGCACAGACACAATGCAGTCATCTCTCCCAGATCTTTAGAGCCAAATAGCTCCTACAGAAGGCAATACCAAATGACTCCTTTGTTTAATAAAAAGGAAACTTTTGTTCAAAGCTTATTGTTGTACACAATTTGAATACAAACTCTTTAATGCTGCTCTACAAGCAATCAGAACTTCTGCGGCAGTAGACAGGTCCAAACACCCATCTTAAATAGAAAGGCAACCACAACGTAACTGCTGCTTCCTGTGCTTGGTTTGTACTTACTACTATTCTCTTCTGCTGATCTATATCTGCTTTTTGTACCCACTCTGTCCTTTGCACAGAGAGCCTGATCCTGCAAAATGTGACACTACTACTGAACTCTAAAGAAAGCCAAGCTGCGTTTCAAAGCTATGTAACTTAAATGTCATGGGGATTTGCATCAAAATCACATTGCAGTAAGTTACATTAGCTATAAAGTGTGTGAAGAAGTATCCCTTCTTTTGTTTCAAACCTAGGAGCTGCTGCTTCATTTGAAGTCCTCTAGTTATCATATCTATTTCATAATTTCTTAAGTGTTTTCAGCCTCTCTGCCCTCCACCCAGATCTTGCATTTCCAAACTGAAGAGACTGTTTAAGGAAGTTGCTCCTCACATGAAAACTATTCCATACTTCTGATCATCTCTACAAAATCTTATAACTGCTTTTATCAATCTTTCATGATATTTTCCCTACTACCACATAAAAAAATAGTGAGACCTAGCTTTCTGAGGTAACCACAGATGTCAGTTGCTGGCTTTAGAAAGCAAAAAAGTCTAGAACTGACTGTAACAAGGCAAGAGTAAAAAGCTGGTTCTCATCACCATTTGTCGTGGTCTAAGCCTAGCCAGTAACTCAGAACTACACAGCCACGCAGCTGCTCGCTCACTCCCCCCCTTACCTTCCTCCTCCCCCGGCTCCCAGAAGGATGGGGAGAAGAATCAAAAGAATGTAACTCCCACGGGTTGAGATAAGAACAGTCCAGTAACTAAGGTATAACACAAAACCACTACT
>JANHGB010007472.1:0-11917 GCA_026283785.1 Coracopsis vasa
GAGCGCGTGCGGCTGCCGGGCGAAGGGCGTCCGGGGCCCTTCGATCTCCGCGTCCTGTGTCAGGCGGTCCTGGGCGCGGGGCTACCCGTCCTGCCTTCGGCCTTAGCGGAAGGTAGCTTCCTCCTCCTGCTTCAGCCTCCAGGGAGAGCGTCTTCGTGGTGCCTTTAAGGCAGGACTTTCCTTGCCGCTTTTAAGAGCCTTTGGAGCTAGGAAAGGTTGCCAGCAAAGTATCAGGGGCTTCAGATCAGAAACGGAAACTGGGAGGGGAAGCTTTGTTTACAGAAATGTTTTTAAAGTCTTGTGACTTTTTTTTGTTTAAACTATGTAGCTGCTCCCACTAGCATAGTGTGGGTACATAAATGGTTGGTGCTGCCCTAGCAGTAGGTGAGATCCTCTGTGACCCTGTCACTGATGGAGCTGTGGGAGTCCAGATGTCTTTATTGGGGTGCAGCTAGGATGGGGCTTCCCTGAAATCTCTGCCTCGCAGGCCGGGAGCTAATGGAGGTCTCCAATGCCTTGTCTGGAGTCCTGGTCACAAGCCACCCTCCTCAGAGTCGTACTGGCGGCACCGAGGGCTGCTTGCTTCTGGCTTTCGATCCTGAATGTTGGTTTCCGTGTGGTCAGAAGGGTTTGTGGCACTCTGGCTGACACAGGACCAGCAAGCAGACCCTGTGTGGTAGGATAGCAGCACACAGGGTGCGGGAGCCAGCAGGCCCTGCTGCCTCGAGGACTGCAGTCTGCTTGCCATGGACATGTTTATGCCTCTTGGCTGCAAATTTTGGGGTGCAGAGTTTGTTCGCTGTCACTAAATTGGTTTCATGTTACTGAGTGGTATTCACAGAAATCATGTAAAACAAAGTAACATCTGAAGCTCCCTGCTATTCTTTGTGGGGCCCTGGTGTTTTTTCTGTGCCCTTGGTGAATGTCTAGTTTAACATAACACTCAAGTTATGTGTTTATAGGAAACCCCTCTTATTTGTAAATTTAGCTTATGATTTATTTTTTTTCCAGGATGACTTGCAGTGTTACTACACTAAGAAATTTTGATACCCTCAGTGCTCCACTAGGCACCATCTTGAAGAGCTAGTAATAAGATATCCAGGGTAGTTTGCTGTTGTTTAAAGTAGTGCTGCAATGCAGAGTTATTTTGTTAGAATTGGTGGGTCATCCTTACACGTTTTTAAATATTTAATGTGTGTTGCTTAATGTGTTTTCATTATTTTTCACTCTTTTGTGCATACTGTTTTTTTTACTGTCTGCTTTGTGAGACTGGAACATGAGTTTGTTTATGATCAAACCAATTTTTCTTTAGGCGAAGTCTTTAAGTAAAAAAAAGATGATCCATACGTAACATAGCAAGTTTTTCTTTTTTCATGAAGGCTGTAGTTGTATTTGGTTTTTCCAGGAGCTCCATTTCCCTTTTCTTGTACTCTGGTAACTGCTCAGCCGCATGTTTGGCTTTGTTATGAGCAGCATTAGGGGCCTGATTTGTCTGAAAACTCAATGGAACAAGCAAGGACAGACTTTCTTAGCAAGATCTGTCTGCCTGATCTCCAGCTCTAGCACACCTGCATATGGGATACAAGAGGCCTACTTTTCTTCTGGATCACAACAGCGCAAGGTGTTTGTTGGAGCTGACATTTGTGGTTAAGTGTCTGTAGGATGAAGTTCCATGTTTCTTATTTGTTAGTCGGTAGGAAGCTGTGCTCCATAGAAGCCGACATTGGTGGTTAAGTGTCTGTAGGATGAAGTTCCGTGTTACTTATTTCTTAGTTGATAGAAAACTGTGCTCCATAGTCAGGGGTTTCTCTTTGGTTAGGTCAGATACTGAGGGCTGACATCCGGCATCCTGATTCCTTTTCCAGCACACAGTGTCTCTGATGGACAGATGGATGCATGTCAGATGTTCACTTATCAGTATTTTCTGGCAGATCTGTTCCAGTGCTTCACTGTCTTTACTTTCGTAAGGATCTTCCCAACCTCTCTTCCACAGCACTGCTGTCATCTGAAGCCAGTGCTCTTATCTTCTCTTAGTAAATGTCAAAAATATTACCTTCGTTTATCAGCAACCTTTATGTGTGTAGAGGTCACGTTTGCATTTCTTTCCAAGCCTTTTCTCACAGGTCGTGTTTTTTATACTTCGCTTTCTTGTCACTTTCCTGTAGCTAATATTACCAGTAGTGTGTGGCGATGCCACTGATTCATGTGTAAAATCTCAGGTGCTTTTGCTATCCTAGTACCATGCAACGAAATAGCTGTGCATAAACTTCTATTCTCTTGGAGCAGACCTCCTTCCAGTGTTTTCTTATGCCCTTTTTATGCAAATGGAAACATATAAGGCAGTGTCAGTTTCATTTGCAAATTTACAAGTGCTCAATTTCATTTACTTTGGAAAAGTAATGATTTAATTTCTTGGAGAAAGACATCTATGGAAGAAAACTGTTGAGATACCCATAAAGCCAAGAGGTAGCAGAAAAGAAACTAATGCTCAGTGCTGGGCCTGGCCCTGGGTCACTGTTACTGGTGAGACATGGCTTTTACATGAAAGTCCAAAAAATATTTGAAGAATAGAGTAATTTTGTAAGAGAAATGTTGTGAGAGACTGTTTTTCCAGGAGAGTCTAATTTTTTTTTTCAGTTCATGAACAGTACATATGAGCTGAATTTAATTGTGAATCTCTGCTCTGTCCACACATGTATGTTGAGTGTTTCACTGTCAGTTCCCACAGTTAGTTGGTAATAAACACTGTTCATTCTTCTGTTACTATCGCTAATGTTTTGCTTATAATCCCTATGGAGATACCATCTGCATTAGAATTTATGGCATGCTGATTTTTTTTCCCTTTTCCTTTCTTTGAAGCATTAATTAATGCTTCTAAAAACTGACCTTTATATTTTCACTTTAGGAAATAAAATCTTTGCTCTCACTTCACGGTGGACAGTTCAGCGGTGAGCAGGAAATTCATGTAAATGTAAGTGAGAACTTAATATTTTACTTGAGTGCAGGTATGGTGTGCAAGTATGGTTTTTGAAGTATTTTTATTAAATGTGGGTAGCTGAATAAATTTGGAATTTTCTGAGGGAAATAAGGAATCTTCCAAAACCAAGCAATTCTCAAGTTCAGTAAAGACTCGGGACTGAGTAAAACGTACATGAAATTCACCTCAGGATGGCTTAATTTCACAGTGTGAAAGGAAGCAGTGCCACCTGCTGGGAGGCTCTCCTGCCTTCTTGGAATATCTGAGCCACGAAATCATTCAGCAGTGGTTTGCATTTAGTGTTTGACTAAATCAGTGAGGCAGTGTATCTGGAAGAGTGAAGCTATAGGAAGCATGGTCTTGATGCTTATTCAGAGAACATTACTGAGTTTTACTTACTGCTTGTGTGTAGTGAGGTATTTTGAGTCTTTAGAGGATGAATAATCTAGAGAAGCATAAATAATAATATTTTACCAAGTCAAAGATGTGGTGGGGAAATGAAATATCTACTAATTTCTCAGACACTGAAAGCAAGTATACAGTTTTGTCTCAAATTAAAGTTTTATTCTTATGTTCTCTGCACAGTTCACCTGTTCATCTATTTTTAAAATCTGCAGTATGCATGTTCTGTTTTTATAGAAAAGAATCATGTAGTTGTGTAATTCATGTGACATCCTCCAGCTCGGTATTTGCATCAGTTATCTTCTCTTTATTTCAGTCTCCATTTTGGATTCTCAATATTCCTTCAGAAGAGATGGCAAGGGGACTGATGAAACGGACAGTATGTGCAAAGTAAGAGGTGAAAAGTCTTGTAAATGGTAATGTAGGTGGTGGAAAATTGTTCATATATATATGTATATAAAATTAGTACTGATTTTTTTATACAGTCTTAAACAGCCTCTGATTACCTCTGGAACTGAGGAGGCATTACTGGAGCCTATAGTACTGATTGTGTAGCATGCTCATTCTCTTTACTTAGTGTACAATCAGTGCTGGGTCTTGAAACAGTGTTCTTCACTGCAGAGCCAGTACTTGACCTGTAGTGTCACAGTGTTTTAGTTGCCTTCAGTATTGTTTAGTTACTGGCTTGTTTTAAAATATGTCTGAAATTAAAAGATAAAACTAGTGATATGTAAAAAAAATGAAAATCCTGTTTGGAAGGGAAAGGTTGTGGACCTCCCTAGTGCCGGTATTTGAGCCCTCAGGCCAGACTGCTACAGCAGAGGTCTTTCTAAAAAATTCAAGAGCACAGGAATATGCCACAGTGTGATTATTCTAACTGCTTTTGGTCCTTTTTAGAGGTATCTGAATAACGCTTTCCGTTGAGGCTTGAGAGATACCTCGGAGGTATGGTTCAGAATGAGAAGCAACATGACTGCAGTATGGCCCTGTGACCATACTAAGTCTATGCTGTCTTGTTCAGAGTTAGTTTGGGTGCCTCTGCACAGTGTCGCATGGTCCCTGTTGAGTGCTGTTTGTGTCAGGTGTTCAGTTTTACCTACAATGACTTGGGCTGTCCACTCTTGTCTAAAGAAACCCCATGTATACAAAATTGTCTTTATGACAATATATTTCCAGTGGAGAAAAACTGTAGTGTACTTCAAAAAGCAGCCATAGATGTCTAAAGGAAGTTTGCAGATGCTCCATATGCCGTGCTCTCTCAGCTAATATATGCTTATCTGATGTAGAAGGCATAACTGGTCCAGATTTTTCTTACTGACCTACTACTGGCTATGGGGAGGTATGTTCATTTTAGAGCAAGATTGCTGAAGCATCTCCATTGCATTGCTAATAAAAATTAGAAGTTCTGAAGCATACATTTATGTAAGTAAAATCTTCCCAACATTTTGTGGTTTTTTTTTTGGTTTTTTTTTTTTCCCCGAATACACATGTAAGTGTAGAAGTAAGAAGCAGGCCTCTTATAAGAATTTCTCCATCAGTTGAATAAAATTAAAAGATTTAGTTCTTTGATATCCTATGCTGTCAGCATTTTCATTGCTTTGTCTATAAATGTAGCTTAAATTATTACAGTAGATGAATCAGATGCTTTAATTAAAAAAATAGACACTGCAAAAAAGTACTCTCTTTTTCAGGGTAGGGTGCAGGTTAGAAATATAGCCTTAATTTATTCAGGAAAGGAATACTTTAACAAAATTATCACTGGGATTTGGTATCTGTCGTTATCACTTAGTAAAATGTAGTTCTGTTGTTTTTGTTTGAGTGAGCTAAATCTTTGACCATTCTTTGAAAAGGTGCTCCATAGCATTCTAGTCCTTAAAGACTTTGTCTATAGCGTGTGGCAAATGCGCATATGAGTGTCAAACAACAAATGCAGTGACATTAGGATTCCTGCACTAAAAGGATTTTTTTTTTCTTTGATATGGAAAGGCCACTTGGTTGGGATATTTGAATGCTGGGGGAAAGGTCTGTGATGTGGTGTTAGCCTTCATTACAGTAGCATCAGTTCTCTCATCTTCAAGGCTATACTTAAAGCTGACAATAAGAAAACAGACAAAATAAGATGACAGTATTTCAACATCTCAAAATGTCAAACATCATAGCCACATCTTAAAACGGGACAGAACCTCTGAGATGTGAAACTACGTCTTGCATATAATGACCATTTGTGTTACTCCAGGGTAGCATAACACTCCGTAAGTCTGCTCTTGACCTTTTTCAGCCTTTGCTTATCCCATCAAATTGGTAGGTACAAATGAATTTTGTCTCATTTGCTGGTATCGCTGTGTGCTGGAAAAAGGTCTGGTGATAGCCAAGGGTACTAAGACTGAAATTTACCTTTTAGTACATGTTACCAAACAAAAAAGCATAATTGAAATACCACCTTGGGAATAAAATTGTGTCCCTGTTAAGAGCAAAACCTAAGCATGTGCTAAGAGTTAAATACTGAATTTCAGCATTCCATGAAGCAAAGCCTAAGTACATTGTCCAAGAAGGTTAAAAGGAAGAAGTATCTGTAAGGTATTTCTGTCCCTCCACATTACTGCACTCTCAAACTTTGTAATTTCAGATCTATATTTGAACTGTGGGGTCATGGAAGGTCTGCAGGAGAGCTCTATGCATCTTTGAAGAACTATCCAGTGGACAAGATGGTATGCTTATAAAGCATGTGGATAAAATGGTTCCTTACTCATAGCATGTTTTGGGTTGGAAGGGATGTCAAAGATCGTTTAGTTCTACCCCCCTGCCACAGGCAGGGACACCTTCCATTAGACCAGGTTGCTGAAAGCCCTGTCCAACCTGGCCTTGAGCACTTCCAGGGATGAGGCAGCCATAACTTCTCTGGGCAACCTGTGCCAGTGCCTCAGCACTCTCAAAGAAATTAAAGAATTTCTTCCTAATATCTAATCTAAATCAATCCTCTGTCAGTTTAAAGCCATTCCCCCTTGCCCTGTCACTACATGCCCTTGTAAAAAGTCTCTCTCCAGCTCTCCTATTGGCCTGCTTTAAGCACTGGAAGCTGCTCTGAGGCCTCCCTGGAGCCTTCTCCAGGCTAAACAAGGCCAGCTGTCTCAGTCTGTCTTCATAGGAGAGGTGCTCCAGCTCTCTGATCATCTTCTTGGACCTCCTCTGTACTTGCTCCAACAGGTTCATCTCCTTATGTTGGGGGGCCCCAGAGCTGAACCCTGAGGTGGAATCTCACGAGAGCAGAGGAGCAGAATCACCGCCCTTGACCTGCTGGCCACACTCTTTTTGATGTAGCCTGGGATGCGGTTGATTTCCGGGCTGTGAGCGCACACTGCCAGCTCATGCAGAGTTTCTCATCAACCAGCACTCCCAAGCCCTTCTCCTCAGGGCTGCTCTCAATCTGTTCTCTGCCCAGCCTGTAACTGTGCCTAGAATTGTCCTGACTCAGGTGCAGGACCTTGTACTTGGCCTTATTGAGCTTCATGAGGTTGGCAATGGCCCATCTCTCAAGCATGTCAAGGTCCCTCTGGATGGCATCCCTACCCTCCAGGATATCAGCCAAACCACACAGCTTGGTGTCATCAGCAAACTTGCTGAGGGTGGTCTCAATACCACTGTCCATGTCATCAACAAAGATGCTGAACAGCACCGGTCCCAATACTGACCGCTGAGGAACACCACTCATCACCATTCTCCACTTGGACTTTGAACTGTTGACCACAACTCTTTGAGTGTGGCTGTTCAGCCAGTTCCTTGTCCACCATGTGTCCACCCGTCACATCCATGCCTCTCCAGTTTAGAAACAAGGACGTTGTGCAGGATACGTTTGCACATGTCCATGTAGATGACATCATTTGCTCTGTTCTTATCCACCAATGCCATAGCTTCGTCATAGAAAGCCACCAGATTTGTCAGCAAAAATGTGGTAATAGCACTGAAGCTGTACAAATGAAAGTGTCTTTGCTTCTTTTTCAGCTTCCGTATCTGCAGTCAGACTCTACTTACAAAATACATATTCATACGTATAACAAAACACTGACCCAAGCACAGAAAATAAAAAAGATAGATGTAAGTAGATGTTTAAGAAATCTTTGACATTTAATTTTCATCTGTTCATGTTGTTCTTAACTCCATGCTATCTGTTTATTTAAGTTTTGTTTTCCTGAAGGTCTTAATGCAGTTTACTGCTTATGTCTAATAAGCTCTAAATGAGATCTTTGTGTCTGAATTAACATTCCCTCAAAGTTCATTACTTTGTTTTGTTGTTGGTTTTTTTTCTCTGAACAGACCACATAAGGCATATGTAAAGACAAATATCACTGCTGATTTCAGCCCCGTGTCCTGGGAAACTAAAACTTATTGCCCAGAGCTATAGGATTCAAGTGGCTAGTGTTAGGTGCTAGATGTTTAGAAAATCTGTTACTTATCTCCATCTTAGGTGTTTATTGTTGTAGAATGTGGAACAAGTGACTTAAGTTGCAAGCTATGGGCTGTGTGCTGATTTTGTATTCTGTCCTTATGCTCCTGTCTACACTTGTGCTGGCCTAACTATCAGTATTTTAATTAGACTGTTTTTCTAAATTACTGTTAGTTTTTGCTCTTCCACATTTTATTTTAGCACCTATTTAGTCTATGTACTTAATTTACTGAGACTGAAATTATCTGTAGTCATAGTAGCTACCCTTTCCTGTTTGTTCAGTTTTTGTGTACATGAAATAGTGCTGACTGTGTAAATTGGTGTAGCTGCACATCACTGAAATTTTAAATTCCATTCTTCATCATCGGTGCAACTTGAAAATTGTATAATTAATATGTACAGCTCATTTATTCTAAAGTTGGATTCTGTTCAGTTAATAAAAAACATAGTTCCCGATATCTAATCTTTAATCATTAGAGCTATCTTTAGTTACGAGAGAAGGGATTTTGTAAATCCAGAGAAAATTGAGACTGAAATATTCACAACTGTGGTTTATTTTTTTCCCTTTTATTTTTTTTGGGGGGTGCATCTTTAAAAGGTTTGACCCTGTTACTTTTTTATTCTGTTTTATTTTGTTGTACAGGCCCTTGAATTTCTGCCATTCAAAGGAAAAGTAAATTTAAAGAAACCAGAACACATCTTTTGGATTTTAGAAGATTATGGAATGGACCCTAATAATGTTCCAGAAGAGCCTTTTCAGCTGTATTTTGGTAGATGGGTGCGTGAGTATGCTTGCTTCAGTTCTTGCGAGTTGTTAGATGCTTGCTTATATATGTATCTAAAACCTGACAGTGATTTTTAAATGCTTCAACAGATTGCAGATGGCCAAAGAGAACTTATTGAGTCCTACAGTGTAAAAAAGAGACACTTCATTGGAAACACGAGCATGGATGCCTGCCTGTCTTTCATTATGGCAAACCATGGGAGAGTAAAACCCAATGATGTTGTATATGATCCATTTGTGGGAACAGGTATATATTTGGGTTTTTTTCTACTGGTGGGAAAAACTGGGAGATTGTGTTACTGTTTGCACCATACTTTTCCTGGTGCAGTGGCTTCTGGTGCTCGACTAGTAATTGAGATGATAGCAAAAGCAAAATGGTGATTCTAAAATTAATGTTTTGTTAACTTGAAAGGGATTTTGGGGGAAGGAGACCAACTTCAGAAAATATAAGCAGTTTATTTTACACTTCTGATAAATCTTTCTTCACTGTATTACTTTATGTAACATGTCTTAAACACCAGTTTGTGATTGTTGTGGACTGCTTAAGGCAACCGAGTGACCAAGAACTGATACTTGGCTAGAGCACTCCCTGCATTTGCTTTCAGAATGTTACAAGGAGCAGCATTTGTGGAGGTGGCTTTTTAGAGGAGTGCTGAGGGCACTTCTGAGCATATAACGCGATATGGCAATAGTCAGGTCATAGCATTCAAGATAGCGATCACTTCCTTGTGCCATCATGTCTGGTCTGCAGGATAATATTGCTGACACAAGATATTCGCCCCCAGCTGAACTTTTCCTAGTTGAGCCAGGAGGGGGAGCTCTTATTCCACATATTACTCTGTGTGTGGTGTAGACGTGCTTTTTGCCTAAGGGAAACTCAGCTATTTGTAGGTAAAATAGAAGATCTATTCTGTCAGGCTCTTGCCGTTTAATCATACAAGTGTATATTGTGTTAAGGTACTGATAGTATCTTCAAAAGCATAACAAAGGCTGTGTTTCTGACCTGGATTTGCTAAACTTTGATAAAGAAGATGACATGTGAGACACGTACAATGAAAAATACTTACATTAATGGGAGGATGAAGAGAATTTGCTGTGGAAATCACTGCAGAGAAGTTACGGGGAGAGAAGACAACACTACAGTGTCACTAGTAGGACAAATTCATATTAGTGTGTGGCTTCTTTGTACCATAGAAAACAGACCAGGGATATAATATTTTCAGAAACATGAGGCTTCTGTGAACTGTATGTTTTTGTCTTAAATTCTTGTTCATTTATGACCTATTTTTTTGCATGCACCGTAATGTCTTACAAAATTTCCTCCTCTTTATTCCTGTGTTCCTTGCAGATGGGTAGTACACTTTGAAAGGTTGAGGAAAGTCCTCTGCTTCTTTTCTGAGCAGCTTGTTTCATTTTGGTGTATATGGTTTTGTGTCTTTTTACAAAAATCTGCTAAACTTAAACCACAAAATTCTCTGAGAGCATTTATTCCCTTGGAAGTGAAAATTGAAGAAAAGAAAGGAAGGGTAGATCACATAGAAGTGGTGAAGCTATAGAAATGCAAGATAAATGTTAATAAATGCAAGATAAATGTTAAGAGGTGTTTCAGTTCAGAACATAGCATATGCAAAATTCTCCTCAGATTGCCTCATGATTTCAGTTGCAGTTTTTGTGGGTTTATTGCTTGAGACATCTGGACTATATTGGCTTGATATTTAAGTGTACTTTGGGAAGTTGGAGATACTGGGTAGTACACCATTTGTCAGTAAAGTGTATTTATAACTAAACATGTAAACAGTGGCCTTTGCCACCTACTTTTGGTGAGTAAACCCCAGGAATTTCAATTGTCTCTTGAGGTCCTTTAGAGGATTTTCCAGAATGCCAGTGCAACAGTGCCCTGCCACTGGAATTCTGTGAGGTAGTTCAGAGTTGAGAGCGATGCAGTGAGTTTGAGCTGATGGGTTTGGAAAGAACATACATTCAGGATTTGAGGAGCATTTTGAAGATTTCTTTATTGGTGCAACTTTTAATACCTGGCTTCGCTTCTTCCTGGTTTTTATGCTGAAAAGGTAAATAGTACCAAATTAAAATGGCCTTGCAAGATGATGCTTGCTTGTTGGAAATAAACTGTTTTTGCTGGCTGAACCAAATCACAAGTCTTCCACATTGGTGTAGGAGTAGGCAATTGGAATTTGTCCTTGGAATAAAAAGTGCTTTTGACCAAGCTGGTTTAGGAGACTTGAGTTCCCTTTTTTGTAAAGCAGAATTGGACTGGCTAGGATTAGTTTTGAGTTGTAAACCAGAATTTCTATAAACTGTTCAGATTTCCTTTCCTCAGTGTTGGGCAGAAGAAAACCTGGAGGTTTCTGGAAGAATAAATTAAGTCTTTCACCTGAATGCTTTGTACTTTCTCCTAGACAATCTGTTCAGGTTATCTCAGTAAGCTGCTTGTTTATACCTTTGAAAGATACTTGTCCCTACTTTGCCGATTCATGGTACTGCGTAGTTGCAAATGACAGAAGTGTTTTCTTTGACATCCTGGAGGACAGTGGCATGACCAGGCCCCCACCTGTGCTGAAGAGATGGGGAAATAGAGTAGCATAGAAAGGTGTGAAGTTCTGTGCCATCATTGTTCTGCTGATAATTATTAGCGACACAGTGATTCACTGATTAACCCTTTGATTACATTTCTTTTGTGCATAGTAGGGCAAAGGGCTGGCCATGTTAGAGTTTTTAAGTATTCATGCACCTTCTATGTGAACACAATTGAGCTAGTACCACCTGAAATTTATTAAAAGCTGTAAGTTCATGTTTTCTTAACTAAACCCCTTTTTTCCTCTGTGATTAAAAACATTCTTAGATGGGCAAAGTACTTTCTTCTTACTTTTTTTATAGGACTAGGTGGTATGCCATACTTGGGGTCAGGGCTAGCTAAATTTGTCTTGACCCTCTGGAGGTACTGCCCATCTGTTCTGAGGGATTGCAGCCAAGAAGGGAAATGGGTGACTCCTCTGGGGTGAGTAACCTTGCTTTTCCCTGATCCATTTCACAACAAAAAGCAGAGGAATTCTTTTTGATTTTCTCCCTAACCTTCAGTTTCGGTAGAGTTCTTTAGCATACTGTGTAGGAATTTTCTAGTGTCCGAGACAGGGATTTTAGCCTGTGCATTCAAGGCATGTTAGGGATTTGTCAGTCCTCAATGGGTGGCATGGAGCAATGCTGCCACTTGAGATGCCACTCCATGCTGCAGTGAAAGGGAGTCACCTGCACAGCAAGCTTGCTTGCTCAGCCCTTCGTCCTGTAGCAGTCATCC
>JANHGB010007473.1:0-25783 GCA_026283785.1 Coracopsis vasa
CATGTTCCCAAACAGTATGGAGAGATTCTTTTAATTGTGGTTCTTGCTAAAATACAGTTGGTTTCACACAACAATTGGCAAAGGGTGTGGGAGTCAAGTTCGTGCTTCTTACCGGGTTTCAGCTCCCTTGCTCTCACAGAGCTGCTGGTGTAGTCATTCCTCTTCAGCTGACAGAATCAAAAGCTTGCAGAAGAAAACACGACTGCTGCACCATCAGCAACCCTGGGCTGCTGCAGAGCCATCTTTACTGTAAACACACATCCCCCAGTGCAGAGAACTCAAAGATGCACAGAAGAAGGAATCAGAAACCGAAATGACAATTGTAACATTTTGTCCTTCAAGAAGCAAACCAGAGCATCTCCAGCCCTCACAACCAGGAGCTGGCAGTGTCCTGCATGCGTGGCTCAAACAGACCACCACTGAAACCAGAGACTGGCACACAAATTCCAGTTTGTACAGCAGCTCCTGCTGACACAAACTATACCTGTTCATATACGAGTAATAATTATTTATTCATTTAACTAACAAAGGTTGAGCAGGAAAGTAATTATTTTCATCTGCTTTACTCCTTCCTCAATTTCAGATACTGGACTTAGTGAAGACAGCAGCTCCCCTGGCCACACCACAGATACAATCACAGTCACTCAGAGCTCTCATGAGACAGACACAGTGAATTTAGTCGCTACATTACCACTATGTGTAAAATGGGTGTAATGTTTAAGAGGTTAAAACTATTGCAAGATTCAGTTGCTTACAGAAAGAAATATTGAATATAAATAAGTACGTTATTTGTATAAATACTTCTCCAAAAGGCTAAAGTTAGAGATGCCAGATGGAGATCTGGTGCAACACGCTAGAAACGCAGTAACATTTTCCTGTACATGCTGTGTTAAACAGTAAACACGACTGAATCAATGAGTCAGATTACTTGAAACACTTCTAAAAAGGGTCACAGTTATATTTTGTCTGAATATTACTGAATATATTATCTGTGGTTAAATATGTTACAACTAAACCATTAACTCTGATCCTGCATTAAAGCAAATTTCTCAGCATTCACATCATTATCTGGTATTTAGCACACCACCTCCAGTTAGAGAGAGCACATGCAAGAGAAATGCTACTGTAGCAAATCTCTTGCTGCTTCCATTAAGCACCATTCTTTTCCTCCAATGTATTTCCATTTCCACATTACCTCAGGATTTTCTACAGAGGGACTTATGCAGTGTTGAACAGTTTTGCCTCTCCAGTTCAACACAGCTAAGCATCACAGAAATCGCCGGTAGGCATATTTATACCAAAGTTCAAAACCTAAAATCATTAACAACGATGTCCAAAAATCATATCACGGTATAAACTAATATGTTCTATGGGTTTCACCACAGTAAATTAGTAAACTGTCGCTTCTTAGGCTGCTAATTCAGCAGCTTTAAGAAAGCATGAATGCTGGATCAAGCCATAGTTGATCGCAGGGCACTTGAGAAGGTGCATTTCTGCAGGCACAGCTGCTGTATGCACGCAGACAGTGTTTCACAACATTGGCAAATTAGCTTTTAAGAGCTCTCCCACCCTCACATGGCACATTACGAATAGTACACAAGCCACCTAGTTTAATCCTAACTATATGTGCATTTTTATACCTGTATACTGGACTTGCAGCAAATTCTGGTCATATACACAAACCATGCTGTGGGAATCAGAGGCATTTCCTATACACAATAAAAACAAGTAGTCAGGGGCAAAAAGCAGCAGTTATTTACTGACTGTATGGAAAAATCTGCATTCATGAGTGAGCATGAATTAGCTCAAAAGTTCACTGGTTGAGTCAGATGCCTCCTGTACTGACACAGCTATAACTAAGCAATTACATGTCCCTTTTCCTGCCTATCTTAAAGGAAAGTGTGGCTTTTAGCCAGTTAGTGTGTGCAGATTTATGTTAAAGAGAGTGGAACCAACAATTAGCAACTTATTTTTCACATTACAGCATCAAATACATTATTAAAACAAAACCTAATGGTATAAAATGCTTTAGAACATATCTTCTGTTCCCAAGGTACTAAATGTGGGACTTTTTCTTTCCTCAAAAATGTTTTTAATGAGCTCTAGAAATTACCACAGATCAACTTCACTCTTTTTTTTTCCTGGTTTTGGCTTTCTTTGCAACAGCTGTAGAATAATTCTTTCCCTTTGAAAAACGCACACAAGACACAAAGATTATGCTCAACAGGTTTACTCAGACTGAACTCTTAAACGCTCAAGAAAAAGGCACAGATTAAAGGAGACTCTGATGATTCTTTTGAACACAGCAAATGGGATTGTGTTTGTAAGAAAACAAAAAATACTCTTATGAATTGTATGGGCTGAAAAATTCAAATATTCTTTCCTGTTTCTAATTATTGGCCTTCATTAAAAGGAAATTTAAATTAAATTGTATAAACATATGAAATAAAGTCTCAGTATTAGGAAGTTTTTGTTTCCTCTATGTACAAATCTTAGTATACAATTTTTACTTTTCATTATACATTTACTACATACTCTTTTCCAAACTGTGTGAGAGCAACTGCAAAATACGTGTTTCATGAAAATGCTTTGCATTCAGAAGGAATCCACCTGCTTTCTTGGCCAGCAGTGCCAATCAGAATTTTGAGAGATGACGACAAGGTGAGGAGAGGATCCACTCAAATGTAATCATCCTCTACCGGTTCACCGTTGACATCACAGTAATGGATGAAGATGGCCACCACACGCTGGAATACACCTTTTTTCATCTGGCGCAGTTCTGAGATCTCTTCTCCTATTGTTTCCATGCAGATGTCTGCAGACAGCTGTCCTTTCCTTCGGGGTGCATAAATAGTAGCTGTGGAAGGCACATAAGAATACAAACTAGAATCTTTCCTGTAACGAAATTCATAAGCGAGTCTGGTTTGCATTAAATGAGGTGAGTCTTGGAAAACAAAGCAAAGAGAAAAATCTTCCATTGAGCAATCACATTTAAGGAATATTATTCAAGCAGAAAAGGAATTCTGCATCCCCCATATTTAAACTTTTTGATAGCTCCAATACTGATCTAATGTACACAAAGTCCATATGCCTGCAAGTGAAGGAAACCCCAGCGTGTAACAAAGCCTTCCCCCTGAAATATGTCTGATGTACTTTCAGGTTTTCAGTGATTATAAACAAGAGGAATTAAGATAAAGCAACAGTCTTTTTCTTTTTTTACTGCTTTAGCATCATATTTAACCTATTTATTCTTTTAAATCAAACACAGATTCATTTTTTATAATTCAGACTACATACTGAGTCTATGAATCAGTTGCAAATAAAGTCTATGTTTCAGGTAAGTTTCAAAAATCAGTCTATGAATCAGTTCCAAATTAAATAAAAACAAGACAAACAAACAAAAAACCCAAACAAAAGATCAGAAAAACGTATAGCCAAAAAAGATTTCTTCCTTGTTCTCTTGAGCTTCATTCCCTTGAACTGGAGCTAAAAACAGGAGCCAAAACTGTGTCAATTAAAAATACCTCTAATTAAGGAGACTCCAAGATTTTCCTAATTAAGTAGTGGAAGAACATATTTTTCCCTGCTACCAAGCAAGGCTCTTCATTGAGTCCTAGAACTGCCCGCTATAATATAATAAGACAAGCTCCAAAACAGGTGTATCTATCCTAAACCCACATAATTTCTGTTTCCAGAGTTCCTTCCTCGTTTCTCACAAGTTTCTGAATCTCAATTCTCTTTGCTGGACTCTCTCAGCCCATCGTAACAACCTTTCCCAAAGTAAAGCCAGAGGCTGTAGTCCAGCTAACCTTTAATGCCAGAAAACTCCACAGAACATAAATTGATGGGACTACACATCACATTAGCCTTGTGGGTGTTTTAGATGCATGCATTCTTCTGGATTTGACAAACCCATCATATTTTTAGGCTAAGCACCAGATAGTTCACAAGAATTAGAAAACTGAAAAACAAAGGAAAGCATTAGGACCAAGCAACAAGTTAAAGTTCTTTGAACACATCCAAAAAAAGATTACTCACTTCTCTCATCATCCTCAAAGTCATATCTAGCATAGCTGTTTGGCTCTGCTGTTCTCAGTGATCTTAACCATGGGAAGTCAGTAATCATGGAGTAAGGGGCACCATCCACAATGCCTAGAAGACAGGATGAGGATACGAAGAGGACAATGTCACTTCTGCAGCATCAGCGCTCTTCATAAAGTAAACTTCACCGATTTTCATAAATTGGTGACTGTAATGCAGGAAAAGCACCTCCTCACTTCAATTCCCCAAAGGTCCTCCACTTTCCTCATAATAGTTATTATACACGTCTCTTCTAACTTGATGCAAAGTCACTTATCTTAGCAAGAAACTGATCATCAGCTTTCAGGTCTCTATAAACACTCACCTTCTAGAGTGTAAATATCTCGTCCCCAAGGGTACTTAGTGTATTTCTTCAGGTCTTCATCAGTTCGTGTAGCTTCAGGGAAGAACTCATATTTAATAAGTTCTCTGGAGAGGAGGAAGAGATTACAGCCAGTAGTGATAGGAAATGTGAAGGCAGCAGGGACAGAAATCAAATGAGAAATCCTATTACACAACCTTTCCTTTAATGAGCCTGAATCCATAAAAACACTCCCCTAAGATCCTTACACAAACTCAGTATGCAATCACTTTGCTTTTGAGAGTAACCATAGAGAGTATGTAAGGTTTACATGAGAGTTAAGCTACCTTTTAAGCATAGCTTTCTATCTGTAAGGAACAATCCAACACAGCTGCAACTAAACAATCATCTTCCCCAGAAACGAACCTTCCCTCTTGGAGTACATCAGTTTTTCTCTTTTTTTTTTTTAATAAAAGAAACTTGTTTTCATGTTTGAAGATACCCCTCAGCCATCCTGACTAGTTCAATGTTTAACTGCATCACTGCTGGATTGAACCAAACCAGAGAATTCAACAGTATTTTTGTATGGTTAGGTTTATTTAAGATGTACCTAATACAAAACGTGGCCTGACATTGAAATTCTACATTGCACCGTCCAAAATTCAACAACAAACTGGGGTTTTTTTATTTGGCTAACAAAATACAGCAAGTCTACAGCTTGACTGAAGCTGGAGCTGCTGAATCTGATTCAGCATTGAGAACCTCTTTTGTAAAGTTACTGAAGGGCAAGTACTCACTGGTTGATATTTGCTATTGTGTCCATCCAGCTCCGAATGCGCACCTTATTGCGGACATTAGGTGGGTTACTGAATTCATGAATTATGCAGATGTGGTATGGGTAAGGGCCGCTAAATATCTTTTGCTCCAGAGTCAGCGTGTCAACCTGTGAAGGGCAGCAAACAGACTCGTAACCAAGAGAAACAAAAAGATGTGATTTTAAAGTCAAGAGCAGACATCTATCAAACTCCCAAATTCTGAGGGAACATGTCCAATGAAAAGGAATTTTAACAGCACACACAGCTAAACACATGACTAAGCAGAGTAAAACTTTCTGAGAGCAGCTTTGCCAATGAATCTTCAAGTAGTTGAATTTGATGGGAAATGTCTATTTTCTGATGCATTTTACAACTCCAGTATGTAAGTAAACTTTTATAAAATTACATCATTTTTGTTGCAGTCCCCAACACAAGAGGGACGTGGACCTGCTCAAGTGAGTCCAGAGGAGGCTGCAGAGACGCTCCAAGGGCTGGAGCACCTCTGCTCTGGAGATAGGCTTAGAGAGCTGGGCCGGTTCAGCTGCAGAAGAGAAGGCTCTGGGGAGATTTTAGAGCAGCTTCCAGTGCCTAAGCAGGCCAACAAGAAAGCTGGAGAGGGGCTTTTGACAAGGACCTGTATGAACAGGACAAGGGGGGATGGCCTTAAGCTGACTGAGGGGAGATTTTGATTAGATATTAGGAATTTCTTCCCTGTGACGGTGGTGAGGCTCCCCAGAGAAGCTGTGGCTGCCCCTTCCCTAGAAGTGTTCCAAGTCCACGTTGGACAGGGCTTTGAGCAACCTGCTGTAGTGGATGGTATCCCTGCCTGTGGCAGGCGGTTGGAACTGGATGAGCCTTAAGGTCCCTTCCAACCCAAGCCAGTCTGGGATTCTATAATAATGGTCTAAACTACATTCACTGTCTTATAATTTGTCTCTGGCATTTCTAAGAGCTAAAGCAAGAGGCTTGGTTTCAAACAAAAGCTGATTTTATATCAAATCATCCCTCCCTCATTGGTCAGGCAAACCAAGCCAGAAAAAGAATTTCTCTGCATGAGGGAAACAGCATCAGAGTATAATACAGAATGCTCTGGCTGAAGTGATTAAGTAAAAAAACCCCAGCATTCCAGATTTTAAGTTAAACCCTCCTAATTACTTGTCAAATGACCTCAACAACTCACTAGGTGTCAGTGTTTACATCTCCTATACATAGTTTGGGGGAGGAAAGGGTGGCTCCCAGTAACACAACTGTCTTTGCAACACTGTTTAGCATCAGAAGAGGATGGGGCTTGCAGAAAAGCAGTATTCAAAACAGTAACTGCTGTTACTAAATCTAACAAGGCATAGTTAAAGATTCCAAATACCTATGTCATGCTGCTGCTTATAAGTAACTTCAAGCCAACTTAGCATATCTAGGTTCTCACAGTTACTTTTAGTTATTCAGTTTGGAATGAATTCAATGCATCACAATTTTTTACAGGATCTTCTAATGCAAATGAATATTGGAAAGAGTTGCATTAAGTCTTAACATTCAGTATCATCCAGGTATCACATTCTGCAATAAAAGCCTTGATAGGCTAAAATTTTAATAAACAAGTTTCTCAGAGTTCTGTTATTGTAACATTTACATTTCGTGGGTTATTGAAAAACACATGAAGCCAAGAGTGGTAAAAGAATACAGGCAGAACTTCACGTCTGTTCACGATTAAATGAAAGTTGGTTGCGTACCTGCTGCATTGGACGAAGATAAATGATCCGGTTTCTTTCTGGTGGCATCCTGAGAATCTGATCTAGCACCTGATCCATGTTTAACTTCTTGCACTGGGCATAGTCAAACCGATTGACAACTGGTGCATTTTCTACTTTCAAGTGTTTCAATACACGGCACCGGGTAGCTATAAATCAACAAACAAAATTATTAAAAGAAATGAACCTTAGGAGCCAACTGCTTTGAAGGCAAACAAGTAATGTAACTAACAGACAATTACTGAAGTAGTTTGGCTAGCTGGCAACTTAAGTATATTGAAGAAATAGATTAGCTGTCCATTTCTTCTACATTACGATTAAACTCTTCATTTGTGAACTTGTAAGAAGAGTCCTTTTAGAAGGCTGTGTCAAATTTAATCTAACAATGACCTTTTTCTGACTTTAGTTCAATTCACAAAGGCCCCTGAAATGCTCTGTGGACTGCCACAACTGAAAACCACAGACTTCAAATACAGACCAAATACAGAGTATTGTGAAGCCACAGAATGTAAAATCAAGCTATTTCCTTTCTATCAATGCTGCTCATGTAATAAAAACTCAATTCAAAATTAATGTGTGTTCTGAGAAGTTCTTTATTCTCAGAAGTGTTCTGAGAAGTGTGTTCTTTATTCTGGAATAAAGAAATGATTTCGTCATTCTCTGCTATGTAGAGATACCTCATTTCAGAAGAAAAAGTATTATTTAATGTAGATGTTGCAGAAAACAATAAAAGATCCAATGCTGCAATACAGGACTAGTCACACACACACCCTGGCATGTGAATCTAGTACAGCCTAAGTGCCATAATTGAAAACAGATTTTTATCATGTCAAGCAGGAAAGTATCATCATGTCACCTAAAAAAAAAAAAAAAAATCTATGGAAGTAGGAAGAAATGAGATTAAAGACAAGGTATCAAGTTCATTTAATCAACTTCCAATTATTGTATTATCACTCTTCAATAAACATCCCATCTTCCTGTCATGTAATTTCATTTGTTGATTTTCAGATGTTAATCTTTATTAAACTTGTTACAACTTACAGGGAAAGAGGCAGCCAAACTGAGAAGCAGTAATATTTGGCATTATAAGCATCAGTCTGACACATAGCAAAGCAACTGATGAATATAAAATAAGCAGTGGACTGACTTTAATTCTTGCAGAAATTTCTAATAATGCCGAATGAAGGAGGGACGCATGACATTAATTACATACCATGTATGAACATCATTTTAGGGCAGTCTTTCAGAACCAAATCTGTTATGCCACAATTGGTCAGGGTGATTCCAACAAGATTTTTGGATTTCAAAGTCAGAACCTGGTGAAAAAAAAAAAAAATAATTAAAAAAAATCTATGACAGGATGAAAAAAAAAAAAAAAGAAAAACTAAAATACTGCCAGCTAGAGAAGGCAATTAATGAGATTCTAATCAAACACAAGAACACCAAATCCACAAACCACCCTGCAACACTGTTCTCTCAAAATCACATATTTGAAGAAAAACCACATATCCCAAAATATCTTTTATTCTAACTACAAAAGCTGTAACGCATCCTAGTAACCAGAAAAGCATTATGGGACACATTCACAAAAGCTCTCTTGTATCAGTGAGGTTAAGTTCTTCACTGAACAGGGACAAGAATATAAACACAGGCAGGTTCCTCTACAGCAGAGCTCAGAAGAGAAGTAAAATTTGATGTTCAGAGTCACCCTTTGAAGCAACCTCATGCTCTGCCAGAATATAAGCTTTGGGTATACAGTGAAGCCAGACCTTGCAATTTCTCCTTCCATGACTGATCTTCACTACAGAAGAGTTAACTCATGCTACTTATATAACAAGAGAACCTCCAGTCTGCAGAGTAACAGCTGAGTTGCTATGTCCAGAGGTAATTACATATTCTGTGGCTCCTTTAACAGCAGTAGCCTGTGCTGTCATTTCAAAAACAAATGCCAGAGAATATATTTTTTTTCCCCCACTCATCAAGAACACTGTGGGAAAGCAGGACTTCTTGCAGCACTATAGCCAGAAGCATCTGACCAAACTTCAAGTTTAGCTTTAACTTATACTCTGCTCTTCTTGGGCCAGCCAAAGTATTGCTGCACCTCACAGAGAAATTTCCTGTGTGTGGTTAAGACCAAAGAGAGCAGCAACATCACTTATAACTCATCTGGTTCTACACAGAAGATAATCTTGCATAATTACATCAGCATCCCCAGCTAATAAACCTGTAGTAAGTAAAGAAAAAGACCTTACTTGAACGTGATCATCTTCAATAACCGGGTCACTTGTACTTGTGGACTTGTCAGCTGTCCTTTTCCGCTTTGTGGTTTGCCGCGGCTTTGGCTTAGCCACCTCTGGGAACAGAAAAGCAGAAAAATCTTTCCTTTGTATACATTTCAGGACAACAAGAGAGGCATTCCCTAGCTGAAAACATCCAATAAGGAAATCTGTTTCTTACATAAGGAGCCAAAATACCTGAGTATTGAAAATAACTCTCTTCCTTGCACAAAAAACACTTTCACGTTTGTTGCTCGGAATCATTCATACTAAATAATTTGGGGACGGGGTGTGGGCTCTTTATAGATGAAAACACAGCAATGCTGAACCTATAAGCTCAACATCGCAGATAGATGCGAAGCCAAGGAAAGAACAGAAGATGAACTGTTAGGTTACACTTGGTTCTCTTCAGCAAAGAGGATATCCTTGATAAATACAAGAACTGAAATATCTTTAAATTACATTTTAAAGTAATGTTCTAAATATTAGAAATAATCTCGAACTACTTGAAAGCCGGCTCTTTATGTCCATTACTTTTTCCCAGTATTGCAAAGGATGCCCAGGTATAAAATTTTTTGATGATCCCAAACAGCTTCTTACTCCACTTCATGCACGAGTGACCTCAAGTTCCACCTTGATTTAAAAGATGCAGCTTTGAAAAGAAATTATGAGAGATGACCACCCTTACTTCCTATAGAGAAAAAACTGCCCTAGAATTAATTTTCTGTGATTAACATCACAGAAATACAAGAACGTATTTTCTTAAAATTAAGCTTCTTTTGACTTTTTTGTTAAAATATATGGCATGTTCGAAGATCCACAATTAAGACTAAGTGCAAAATATTAGAGACTATATACGAACTATTCCACGCTATACTACCATTAACATTAAAAAAAAAACAAACCTCTTTTCCTAAGATCATCATCAAATTCCAGCAATACATGTAAACTATTAATTAACATGTGGCATTCATTGAACCCATGAGCTCCAGAATTCAGGCTATTGCTTTAGCGAATCCACAGGTTAAAAGATATAATATTAAAGTACTCAACTTGTGGCACCCATGAATCATCCCCAGGGAATTTTTTTGACAGTTCCTAGAGTATCTACACATAGTGAAGTACTTCCTTAACTTTCCAATTTTGTGTTGAATTACTCAAGGTGCAGCCTAAGGCCAAGAAATTTTCACAGAAGGTTTACCATAATACACATTTTAAAATGTGAAAAGCTTGCTTCCCTACAAAATGCAAACTAAATCAAGTTAAAAAAACCCACATTTTTTACAAGAGAAAGAGTGGCTTACATTTTTACTAAAGTAATAATCAAAATGGCACACTTCAGTCATCTTACAGTCAGTCTGTGGTGATAATGCTTTTAAAATTTCATCCTCTTTAATATTTGACTTATTCCACCGTTTAATATGAGTAAATAATTTAAGAAGAAAAAAAATACTCCTATCAAACATAGGTTTGTTACAGGAGCCGAAAAGCACAATGCCATTTATGCTAGAATAATAGAAAGCACTCGTATTCAAGGCACATTTTTAGATAATTTATGTAAAAAACATTTCCAACTCTGTAACAAAGCATTTTCAGGTTATACTGTAATGAGTTTATATACTGTGCTAGTGAAGAAAAGCACTGTAACAGCCAGGCAGAAGAAGACCCACTGCCCTATGTATTAAACACAGATTTAAAAGATAAAAATGACAAATCAAGTCTCTTATTCTGCCTCAAGCATCAGCTAGTATCTGATGCTGTGAAGAGTAAAATAAGCGCATAAGACATACACATAATTGTATGGAGCTGGGAAAACAGTTGACTTGTATAGGCTAAATATAGAAAATACTGACACATTTTTCTCCACGAGCAGAACAGATCTTTTTCCTGACTAATAACTGAAACATGAAAACAGAGATACTTACAGAAAGATACCCTAATTTAATATTTAGATCTGACTGACTTCGCTTCATGTTTTGGCAACGGATGATGATAGAGAGGAAATACTCTCTTTTGATTTTTGTACACTAATTACTAGTCAAAAATGGAGCAAGGTAGAAAACACATTTTAAATTTAACAGCAGGATCATTTTCCCAATCTGAGATGTATCTTGCCACAGAACAATATTCTAGGTGATTTAGGTTTCACTAACATCTGGAAATATTAAGATAAACTGGAATAATGCTAGGACGTACTGGGTTTGAATCATTCCATCCTAACAGAGATATGAACTTCCTATCAATCTTTTTTACCTCCAATGCACACAGTTCTCCAACTAGCACATTCCACTCTTCTGTTTCATTTTACTTGCCAGATATTTTAGTGAAAAATCCTGGATGTATGAGGAAATTATAAAGTGGGCTATGCCAGACTAAGATGGTTATTTTGGAAAGTATGTGTGGAAGAAACAGCAAGTTCCTCTCTCACATCTATTCTTTTCTCCCAACATTTCCGGATTCATTTCAGCCTTTCAGGATTTTGGTTTTATTTTCTTGTTTTGTTTGTTTTACATGATGCAAAGCATAAACCTATTTAATAAAAAGACAATCTTCAACAAGTTTGATCACAATGCCTTATACACTTGGAAGCAGAAGTCAATGTGCAGGTGCACAAGCTTAGCTCACTTATAATTATGGTCTTCTTCAATGGTTGATAAAAGTATCAGTTATTAACTTTTGCCTTTTTGCTAACATCTGAGCATACCTGCTATCTTCTTCCTTTAAAAGGGAGAATTTTAATGGGGGAGACAGTCTTATGTTTCAATGAATAACAGCCTTCACAGGAAGAGAGAAGCTGTCAAAAGAAGTTGCATTTGGTTTTCAAACAAGCAAATCAAACACTCTTTAGCATGTATGGATTAACACACACAGAGATACTTGCATGGGGAAAAAAGTCACTGGCACTCTGTTATTTTCCAGAGATCTGTTATTTTCCAGAGATCTGTTATTTTACCTAGCTCTGGCAGTGAAGTCAGTCATTTCTGTTCCATCAATATTCTGACCCTTTGACAAACCACTTAGTTTAAAACTATTAATGAATAAACATCATGTTAAATTTCAGTATTATCTGTGGGCGAGGCAGCTGTTCAATACTGTCTTATGCCAGCACAGTAGTTGACACAGAAATTAATACATACATATAGGTCATACCTGACTCCGACACCAGAGGGACATGGGACAGCCTGCTTCTAGCTCTTGTTAGTGGTCGGCGAGGGTACTCTTCTTTATACTCTATCTCACAGCTCCTTTGCTGTGAGCCTGTGCTCTCCTCCTCAGCAGCAGTCTCACAGGCACTCCCACTAGTCCTCTCATCACTTGTCTCTCCCAGAGGCTTACAGTTTGGTAGAGTCCTAAGTGCAAAATCTGATCCAGTGCTGTTTGGTCCATTCCTGCAGATTCCACTTGTGGATGGGCATTCCCCATCGCAACACCTTCTAGTCCTCTGTTGTGCATCCCGTGGCTTGTAGCAAGTACACCTGGAACAAACATAGTTCTCCTCAGTCTCTCTGTCGCTGGAATCTTCACTTTTACAAGGTGAGCAGGCACACTGCCTGGATTCATCTCCAGTTGCTGGACTGGTGTCAGCAGAGTGGCTGTTAGCTGTCTGTGCAGAGTCAGGGCTAGGAGAAACAGCACTGCAGGAGCTGGATGTTCCCGTTGATCCTGTAGCATTACTACAACCTGGGTAAGAATCTTTGCTTTTGTTCCTTTCAGGCATGTCACTTGCTGCTTTCATGTCTGCTTTAATCTGCTCACTTGTTACTTGACAACCTTTTTCACAGCTGCTTTCCTCGGTATGGAACTGCTTTGTCTGGCCCACTTGGCTGGCACTACATCTCTTCCGCAGTGGTGTCTTGCCTTTACCACTCACTGTAATAGTTAAGCAAGAGAGAGCAATGAGACAACCTAAACCACAGCTGAAATAAATGCTGAATGCTACTCTGTTATACACTACTTAAAACAGAAGGCAGCCTAGAGGCCAACGACAAATCCTATCACACCATGCTGCTATCTATTCACACGTTATGGGAACTAATAGTATCCCTACACAGTTGCTGGATCTCTGTAGTATCTTTTAGGTACTTTTGCAGTGATGTGCTAGGGTGTTTGTCAGTAAATGAGATGCATGTTTGCCAGTGACTAATATTTTCACAAAGCAGCTAACTGGTTAAAAAAGCCAAAGCACAAAAATATGAAAAACATGCTGCTTATAGGCTTCTGTTTTCTTAAATATGAGGAATAAATCTGAGGAATTAAACATAGATAGGGCTAAAGTTTATGCTTTCAATAACAATCCTTAGCTCCCCCTCCTGGGTATGGATAGTGGTGCCAATAGGTAACAGTAGTCTCAGTTTACAGATGAATAAAAACCCCACAATGAATAGTGCACAAACCACAACTGGAACTTAATGTCTATTGTCTTAATCCTCTCAGCTAACTACACTAAACCAAGCCTGAGAAAGACTTTATTGGCACTACAAATATTTATGCAAATCGTCTCCAATCACAGGTTATTTCAACCCTCAAACCAGAATTGACATCTATGCTATAAGCACAGCACTCTAGGGATTTCAAGTTGAAAACTACCAGTCTTGTTGAAATGCACTAAAATGACAGGGAGGCTGATGTGTAGGGAGATTGATAATTACAATAGGAAGATACTTGATACATTACAGCTTTGATATATCCTAGGCTTTGCAGAAATTAAGCCAGATGAGTACATTACTCAGCCCTACACAATGTAGGATATTTATGTTGACTGCTTAGTTAATTAAATATTCATTAAGGCTTAATAGTATATGTACTTCATCTGTCAACTACTTGTAGATCACAGTTCAACCTCCTCCTATCTTGCATATGTACAAACCTATTTCATTTAGAATGCAAACTACAGGAAATAACATGTCATCTCTGTTGCTGGAAAGGGCATATGTCATATGGCACTGGACCCAGGACTCAGACTTAATGTCACAGATGTGCAGCTATAGCAAACACACAGAAGACAGGAAATGTCTTTTTCTGTGTCTCTCTATAGTTGTTATACTACCACGAAGTTCTAGGCCTCTGAATCTGAATGAGTCATAATAATATATATATTACTATTACTAGTAACAGTATATACACACACTGTAATAGTCAGGGCTGTTCAGAAGTGAAGGCTACAGTACTGAACATCAGCCCAAGAATTCTAACTAACCCTCAAAGCTCCCATCAAAGTAAAGTTGATCTTAAAGTGTCCCCTTCAGGACACTCCCCCAGGGCTACCATGAACCAAAAGTCAGCTTACAACTCTCAAGCATTTGCCCCAGAGATCACATTTTGTTTCGACAGCAGTGCTTTGATAGATGAATCACAGACAACATAGCTGCAAATTTGGCTTCACAGATAGGATAAATTCTGTGCACTTGGAAATCCAAAAGAGAAGCTGCAGGTTTCTGCATGCAAGTCAGTGCAGCATCACTATTTTTGTGTTTCTGTATAGCAACTATGTGATTGGAGCTGAGATATGTGTCCTTACACCTTCGTTCTAGATTTGTAACAGGAAGAAAAGAGTAGGGGGCAAACAAACAAGCACACCCATGACAAAGCTAGAAATAAAAAAGAACAAGATGGAAAAATTGAAGCTTAAGAATAAATATTGCTTAACAGTGCCCAGGAACCCATCCGTTCCACACCTGAAGTTTCTCTAGTTTCCACTGGATCTCTGCTTTTCTCTTCTCCATCGGAGTAATTCTGTGCAATGCTGTTAGAGATGCAGGCTCTTGAAGTCCCTATGTTTTCTTCCTCATCCTCACTGTCTGAATCATGGACTGTAATAGGTGCTGCTTTTACAACAGGCTGAATGCCACTTGGTCCTGAAAACAGTAGAAAAATGCCAACAGTTCATGCACAAATAAGCCAAGCTGGATAAAGGGCTGAAGAACTTGTCAGAAGTGTTTGAAAAAATGACAAAAGATTAAATTGATTCAATCTAGCCACCCATTCTGTAGCTCCCTCATTAAAACCCAAATATAAGAGCAAAACACTGCATTTCAGCATTAAAGTGTTCTAGTTTGGAAAAGGAAGTGTCACAATGTAAGACAAATCAGGGGTTTTCTGTAATGTTTCTCTGCTTGAACAGTTTAAAGGTTTTTCCACAATAGCATGAGTAACAGTACAACCACATATTACAAGCAGTCCCTGAAACCTCCACCACAAAGGCAGAAATGTCGGTCAGGACATCTGCAATTATCCTTCTAAATGCCACGACGAGCAGTGGGAAGAAAAAGCATGAATTATCAGGCTTCAGTATAAATGTGCTTTTTTAGCTACCTCTCTTGGCTACTAACCAAAGGCATTAGCCCATCACTATGATGTATCTGTGAATAACACGAGAAATTAACATGAATTTAAACAACCTTTTCAGGAGTTATTGTGAAAAAGTGAACAGATCCAGCAGATCCATGTGTCACTTCATGTTGTTGGCTAATTACTAGAAAATTATGTTGTCCAGCAAATAGTGACTATAAAAGGAATCAAGGCTTCCTTATGTCATTAATGTGTGCCACTAATGCAAATTAATTAACACTGGAACAAGTTGTTCTGGCTTGGAGGGAAGAAAAAAAAAAAAAAAGGCAAAAAAGAATCCACATGCTGCAGTGAAACAAGTCAGGCCATTAACACCAACACAGGAACATGATGAGCTCATTCAGCCCTTCTGAGTCCTCTATTACACTGGGCATAAAAATAACACTCTTAAGATCAAGATATTTTACTCCATATGTAAAAGAAAACTGGAGAATGTAAAACAGACTTTAGAACAGAGTAGATTTCTTCATAGCAGTAAGCTGTATTTGCAGCATTACTGCAAACACACCAGACAACCCAGCTGAAGAAAACTATCCAAAACCAGACTTACACTGAAAAGTTTAACCCTTCCCAAGAAGAGGATTCCAAAAGGTAATCTTTTTGCAAACTCAAGAGTTACCTGCTTGCTCTTCATCAATCTCCATAGGAACAACAGCCTGACTGTGAACTGGGAGCTCACTCGGCCCCTGCCCAGCAGCCATCCCTTCTTCGTGTGCCACCTCCTCCATCTCATTCAGTGCTGGAAAGATTAAAGTGAGGTCAAGAAGAGGAAACAGAAGGAACAGAGCTCATAAGCATAGGATGAATTCAACCAGTACCCACAGAGAGTCACGGAATCAACAAGTAAGAAACAGCTACCTTGACTGCTCCAGTGAGTCTCTAGGTTGCACAGCCTCTCACAGATTTGCTCTACATCTCTCTAGCCAAGGCCCCATCCTAACTTTTGGGGTTTACTTTTCCCAAATTTTCCACTCCTTATCAGAAGTCTTGTTCTACTGCAGTAAGCTGCATAACCTGGACAACTTCTGCCTTTGCTGGTGAAGTTTAAAAACATACCATCTGACACTGTGATGTACTCCCAGCTCTGACCACGAGGAGCCTAGAAAACACTTCACACTCCCACAGATGAGTATCACACTGAAACTTGACATTGCTAACATTTGTACTGACATGTACCATTGAATTGTAATGTGCCTGTAACAACTATCAGATACAGTACAAAGACAGCTTTTAACTCACAGGTATCATATGTGCAGACAGCCCTCAGAAAAGATCAGTTACATACCAGGAACCAAAAAAGCCCCAGGCTTTCAATGTATATTCCTGTCTTTTCTAGGACCCTACATAAGTGGCAATGCAAATAAAATCACTTCCTACAAAGGATCCAGAGATCAGAAATTACCCTCAGCTGCAATCTGCTGCTCTTCCACTTGACCACCTTGCCGCAGCTCATTCTCCTCATTCTGGTCATTTGGGTGTTGGTGATTGTTGTGGTGGATGTTTGGATTATTGTTATTCTGGTGGTTGTTGTTGTTGTCATTGTCATTGTTAGAGTTCTGATTGCTGACGAGGGCAGATGAGACACCAATTCCTGTGCCTGCACTTAGACCCACACGAGCACAACCCTGAAAGCAAAGACCATCTATTAAGACTTGAAAACACGGACGCATTATCTCAACAAGATATGCTAATGCTCACAGAAAAGCATTCTGTCATTAGTCTCCAGGACAGCGGAATAATATGCACGTGAAGAACAGGGAAACTGTCCCTAATACTTCCTTATGCTCTACATTGCAGAGGTCTATTTTAAGTTGGGCAACTCAGAAAATTCACACTATGTTAAGCTCCTAATGAAAGGGAGCTCCACAAAACATATAATCTTACTTTATTAAATGGTATTTCATTTGCTATGAAATCATATTACATCAATACAAATAGCAGACTACATAGTCTTCCCAGAACACAGTAGCCTCGAGATAGAATTAATGATCAAAGAAGGCAGGTTTTTATGCAGGCAGTTTTCATTACGTTACAACAGTTGATACAGAGATTTGTGTTACAGTGTGGGAGAGGGGACAACATGAAGACATAAAATTCCTAAGCCCTGAAAGGACTCCAAAAGGAGAACAGAGCCCCCATTTCACGACTACAAAATCTTCAAAACCTCTTAGCATTGTAAACAAATCCCAAAGTGTGAAAAAAATCATATAAAAAGCAGCAGCAAAATGAAGTAGCAGCAGAGACCTCAACAGAAACACAGAATCAATGCCAGTCTTATTTCCTGGTCACATATTCATACAAGATCATACCTTGCCACTGCTCCCGTCTGTAGAAGCAGCATCATTCTCCCTAACATATCATGACAACAGCAACTGCAAACCAAAGTAATTTATTTACCAAGCTATTTAATTAATGACAACTTTTAACAGAATGCATAACAACTGGAGCTCATCATATTTCCAATGAGCTGGCAACAATAAAAGCAAAACCATTCCCTGACTCACCTTAGGAGGTTCACGAAACATCTGGTCCAGAGAAATAAATTCTAAACTTGGCAATAACTCAATGAACTGACTAAAAGAATCTAGCTTTATCGCATGGCATCGCACCAGGGTGAGGTCAACCAGTCGAGTCCACCTTGAATGATCTGCAGAAGAGAAGATATGCATTTCCTGAAGGATTCCTATCTCTGTTTTCACTATACCCTTTTCAGATTTGAGAGTAGATATCTTTTGTATCTCCATTCTGAATGTTACCAGCATCATTATGGTTCCAAACCAACCGTCATCTACTGCACTTACTAAGACACAGAACACACAGTATTATGAGCAGAATAATTCTGTTTAAGTGTCACAGCAATTCATATAATATCTCCAAAATTTCAAAGGTGTGCAATACCTGTGATCCAATTATTTGGGTTATGTAGATGTGGGCAGTTGTAAATGACCAGATACTTGATGCAAGAAAACACTTCATTTACAGCCTTCATTCCAATATCTGTAATAATCCCCGGATTTTCAACCACATCTGCCAAGCCATACTTCACTAAGTCTCCATTGGTCATTTTACCTATGGAAAAGATAGTAGCAAACACAGCAGTGAATTTCAGAAACTTGCCTTTTATAGCATGATGTTCTAACTGCCTATTTTAGTCCAATTTTGCAAGATGGATCAGGTTATTACTTCAGTTCAATAAAGCTGAGCCTTTCCCCACTTAATTTCAGGAAGCGAATAAAAACATATTCTGAGGCTGTATGAGATCAGCAGCCTCAACATGGATACTTTAATGTTCTTTTTAATCACTCATAGAAAATGACTGACAACACATCAACTTATTTAATCCTTATATTTGTCAAATAATTTACATACATAAAAAAATTACATACACTGTAGTAAAAACTCATCTACATATCCTAGATGAAGAGTTTCAAACTGTGGAAATTCCAGTTCAGCCATCTTCAAAGCAGAAAAAACACCGTCTTTGGTCAAGGAAGGCTGGATCCGCACTTCATGCAACCTGAACGCAATTAAGAATTGCTCCTGTTAAAAGGCATGCCAAAACACAGTTGCCATAGAAACCACTCAAGTAGATGCCTTCTCATAATAAAATGAAAACATTCTTTCAACGATGGCAGGATTAAGAGGATATTTGTTCTATCTTTATGGCAACATTTGTCAGCTACAGAGCAATATTGTGAGAATAGCAGCATTGCACTTTCCAGGTATCAGTCTAAGGCAGCAGATTATGACACAAAGAGATTCTGAAACAGACATAACTCCAGTTATTTTAACCAACGAATATGTTATGTAAAGTTTAAATGTGTATTCTTTTAATTTTTGAAGGTGGTTCTGCTGCTTCATGTTCTTGACTTCATTACTAAGATACTTATTTTGAAAAAGCAGAAGGGGGAAAAGAAAGATCTGACAGCCCATACCTTCGTGCAGCAGTTATGATGAGGTAGCCAAGATCCACTTCAAGTGCATTCTTGCAAGCTCCCAGAACTATAGTGTGCAAATTCCTAAAACCACCTGACAAATGAAAACAACCCAAAACATTCTTTCACTTCAGTCACAGCTCAAACCTTAAGCCTTATATATTTTCACCACTGCTATCTTAACAAATGAATTAACATAACACAACTTTTTTAGGAAACCAACAGAAACACATTTGCATCCAACTCCCCTCCCATCCTGCTAGTTTGATTCACCAGCACATGCAGCTGGAAGCTTATCAATCAAGAGTTAACTGCAGTTAAAATATCAAAATGATACTCAATACAGAGATATATTTAGCACCATAACCATAGTTCCAAATTTGATACTTTTAAAATAATGATCAAGAAAGGCTATGCTATAGACAAAAAAGCTAAGCTTCATATGCCTCCAGTATTTGCCAATATTTTTATTCATTTGTTTGAAGCATGAGGGATGGGAAGGTTCATACCTGATCTCCAGCTATCTTCTACCACATGCTGGATAAGTCCTCCAAGAAATGGAACACGAACCAGCTCTAAATGCTCCAAATTTCGAGCAGATGCCAGGCCTGTCACTAGAGGAACATACTTCAGAGAATTTGTGGGTCCTACATAGAACAAACCAACGTATCATATTAGAGAATTAAAAAATGTTCATATATATCCATCTAGGTCAGAAGGTCAACAGAACTACACAGCACCAAATAATGTACAGGAAAGGTATACATTTCTATCCAGAACCATGAATGTAACTGACTTCAGAATCTTGCATTTCATTTACAGTTGGGTCCTACACACTTTAACAGAATTAGATCTCCTACATGATAAAACACACACCCCCATTGTGTGAACCCTTCTTACCAGCACAGTTCCTCATGACAAAAGCACGTAAGCTGATACAAAGGAAATCTTTAAAAGGCTGTGGTTTGGTGAGCCTCACCCACTTCAAATAAAGGTGCCTCAGCATTGGGATACAAGGAATCTCGGGGACATTCACCCCTATAAACAAACATAAACAAAACAAACAATTTAAACAAGCTTTAAACTATGAACTCCAGGATCAATTTCTTTAGATTTACATTATGGCTTTCAAAAGGAAGCCTGTGGCGTATGAGAAAAGCTGTAAACATTTTAAACACCTCAGTCTGTCAACACAGCTTTTCAAGATTTTGCCCTGTAGATCTGTTATCATGTATATAGCAACTAATATTTTTAAAATGCCACGTGCCAAATTCCCTCTCTTAAAAAAGAATTACAATCTGGCAGAGTTTCAAAGCCACTAAATCCCCCTGTGTTGAAGTCAACTACTTCACCATTACCACACTCACCTACTAAGTGCAAAGTCTGAATTTTAGCTCCTATAGGAATTTTCAGCTTGTTCTCAGGAGGAATTGGAAAAGCACCATTACGATTACGAAACTTCCCTAAAATGTGAACCTGTGGCATGTATGTCCAAATAGCTTCCACCAGCTCTAAATGAGAGGTCTCAACACCCTGGATAAAAGGAAGCAAAGCAAATGCTCTAACACCAGTTCAAGAAAACAACATCCTCTTAATCATGTAAACTTCTCAATAACACACCATACCTAATGCAGTGTGTTATTTCTCTTTGAATTTGCAGCAAGTCTTGTCTTTCTAAAAGCAGGGGAATCAGTTTCGATTTATTTCTGCACTTAAAGAGTACCTATGATTCCCACTGGTACAACTGAAAATAGTACTCATTTGCAAATATGGCCACAATTAATTGCTACTCTGCACAGCCTGATCTGAATACAAAGCCCAGGTTTGAACACGAAGCCCTGTAAGCAATGAATCCCTGCCATATTTCTTCTGCTCTGTTAACACACCTCACCTCAACTGCTGAAGTAGGTTCTCTCTCAATTCTAACCACTCACCAGCAGATTTGGACAGGCCTGCAAAGCCTCTAAAACTCCAGGAATGCTGAAAGCTTCATGGCCACGGACTCTGCGTCTTTCAAGATACCTGGGGTGAAGACCATAAAGTTGTTCAATGTCTGGCATCTTCCTCAGCAGCGTTAGGAAACTGGAATCAGTGAAACCTAAGATGACAACAACAGATTTGGTATTTGTGTGACAGCAGACACCTAGCTGTAAAGGGGAAGCCAAATACATTGTTCTCTTTACATGGTGGTATAAATTCTACAATGTTGAAAGATACTCTTCTGGCTTGAGCTTTGCAGGCTTGCTATAGTTTCCCTCATTGGAGTTACATGGCTGCAGGGTTAACTATACTTTCTCCCTTTCTCAGATGAAGCACCTCTGCAGATTGTCAGGCTTTTGTCTCTGTCCTTCCTGGTATGCCATTTATCAACTATATGGCTCAAAAACGCCCAGCTGGTTCATCTATATGCAATTCATCATTATTCACCACATCTCACAGTTCTCAAAGAAACAGCACTGTTTCTTAAAGCAAAGCATTTCATTCTACCATAAGACAGCACAAACAGGATTTTAAAGTAGTAAGTTACCTTATTTACAACCATCTTAGGTTAGGTCTAACCACCTACCTGGTATCGGCCTTAATAAATCTAACTGTGCAGGTCTGCTCACTTTCAAAATTCACTCATTTCAGCTCTCTCCCCCAGCGAATCCCAGCAGTGTAAATTAAGTCCAACAGAAATCCTAATACTCACATAGTTGACCTAGGTTGCCAAATTTATCTATTGATTTGAAGATGGCTTGAGGTGTGACATCAAAACTTATTTATTCTTACATTGTTAAGTGTTGGCAGATGAGTTGCTCTCTCATTCCATTGTATATTTTCCTGCCTGCATGCAAACAGCCTCTTCTTGGATTAACCCTTGGATAAACTCCCTTACAATAATCAGACAAACACAGATCGTATTTACAGATTGCTACAGAAAATCCCTGTTTCTGCTACAGCAATATCCGATATAGATATACACACACATAAACACACACATGCCCAGATGAGTTTTCCAAACCACTTACTCAAGGAGGCCACCCAAATCTCATAAAAGTCAAAAGGAATTAAACATCTAAGTCCTTTTACTGCTCTTGAAAATATACCCTGCATACATCATTATAAATGGCAGCACAGCACAGGCAGTTTTGATCAATACCATTTTAATGCTGTATCCTGAGTGAGTGTATTACTCACCAGTGGGCATGTATTCCCACCAACGGCCCGCACATAGATCCACAACCTTCACTACTCGTAGATAAAGAGTGACTGCTTCCTTCAGCTTCCGGGACAGGCATTCCATGCACATGATATCCTGCAAGGGAAGGTACCTTTGGGAGAGGAAAAAACACCCCTCTGGTTTATCAAAGGTGGATCCTTTTCAATTTTTTCCAAACTAAAGAACATCCCAAGCATGACTACACAAATTCGTCTATTTCTAACGTGATAATATTAATACAGACAGAACTGTCAGAATGCACTTTAATAAAGCATGAAATTTTGCTTAGCAGAATTTCGATTTTTGACATTGAATATAAGTATTTGAGGTACAAGTATAATATTAAAATGGAGAGATGCTTTCGTTCTCTATTAAATACCACTGACCAAACCATTCGCCACAATAGTTTCTACATGCTTTAATTAAAGGCACTTTAATTTTCTAGTACATAGTAGCATGCTCAATTTGCAAACATTTAGAACTACTGTTTTTTAAGAACCTGTCCATATGGCATTATGTTTTGAATATAATGAGTGAACACCTTGGAGGACTGTGCTGTAGAGAAGACTATATGTTCATTCAAGTTCTCATCTGCACAGTATAAAGCAGATGAAACAATTTCAAATCCTGCACCTCAACTATGTACTAACTGAGATACATTTCTGCACTGAAATGGATATTTAAACACTTGTTACCACACACTGGTGAACAAAATTAAATAATTTATTTCTCCTTTGCTCTATCATTCATAAAAATTAATTTTCTAAGCATCCAAATTAATTCCGGGACTGAAACAAATATTTATCACCCATTTTTATCCAGTTTTTATCCACCAGTTCACTCATGGTACATCTGAACTTTCTGAGTACTATGTGACACAAGCATCAATACAGGCAAGTATGGGAAAAAGCAGAAAACAATATAATGATAAACAAATTTACATCTGACAAGCCACTCACCTAAAGATGTGACAAAGCACTTCATGAGAGAGTTGGTTCATGTAATCTTTTGGCTCATCAGCTTTGGTAGACTCAGAGCCTTCCCTGTTCACTGAGCATGGTTTCACATTTTTCCGCCGGGGACCCATACTTGCAATGGTTTCTGATGAAAGGAAATGTTTACAATGTTATGTAAATTCAGTGCAACAAAGAGATAAGGACAGAAAGTAAGAGGAGGAAACACCAGTTAAGTTTTGTTTGCTGAAAAAAACCCAACAAAACAGCAAAATGTGCCAATAGACAAGACCCAGGACAGATAAATTAAATAACAAACAGAAAAATTCTTCCAACAAGGTAGTTTTCCTAGCACATGAGGTCTCAGACATAAGCTGACAATGATTAGATAAACTAGAGAGTCCCTCTAACCTAAGGGAAATTGACAAAGAGGAAAATCACTACGGGTTTAATCAAAGATCAATTCTTTTATGTGAATAAAATGTCCTCAGAGATACCATCCTGTGATCAAGAAAAATCACAGAAAAGCCATGCAGAGACTACCGGGGTTATAAAGCAAATACCACCAAGACAGACTAGTGAAAAAGAAAGCTCAAAGTTTCTGTTCAGCTAAAAAATACATAATTTTCCTTTTAGAAAAAATGGGCTTCTATCAATCATTCAAAAAAAAAAAAATTCCCTGTTAAAGATGCTCAAACCAGCTCTTCTTAGAGGTCCAAATACCAAATAAAATATTCACATTGCTTAGTTAAAGATCAAAGCCCCAGAAAAACTGAAAGACCTTGCCTCAGCAACAATGTGCAGGATATCCTCTCCTCTTTACTGAATTAATGTGCTCGTGTCTACATTGTTCCTGCAGCATACAATACAGGCAGAGAAGGACTGGAATAACAATCGTATGTTTCATTTAAAAACATACAAATCAATTACAAGAAGTAAGGAAGAAGTAACTAACTAAATACAAACTTAATATTAACACTAAAATAACTGAGCTAACACCTCATACATATAGACAGCAAGAGAAATGGCTTCACTGCTGCTTTTTAGCTAAGGAATGCTTTCTGGTAAGTCGGGTAAAGCATCATTAATGCAGTAAACCTGTTTAGCAGGTTGAATACTAAAATTCAGTGGAGAAACAACTTTAAAAAAGACCAATTTTGGAAAACTTAACAGAGATGCTTCTGTTACGGAAGTCACTGTGATGTAAGAATATCACAGTGTTTGCTTCACATTATGTGAAAGTGTCAACTAAGAAGAAAAACAAAGTATCTCGTGAAAATTAAAAAGAAAACATAAAGGATTTCTATGCTGGCATAAAATTTGAAATACTGGTAGCCTCACTGTGATCTAATTATTGAAAAACATGTGCTTTCACACATTTGCATATGCATTTTAAATTAACAACTGTATGTTGTCATAATTAATTTTATTTTTAAATGGTGATATTAAAAACCTAAATTAGCACCTTCTGCCCATGAATAGCATGAAACATGTCTCTCCTCCTCTGAATTGGCTGGGACTTCTCCAGCCAAAGCTAAAGACACTGAGCTTGTTGCCCATACACACACTACCCGTCCTACTGGTGTATACTGGAAGGGGTTAGTATACTCATAATACTGCACTGTAATGTTGTTCAACCTCACAGAGGTTTGACTTCAAACTACTCATGAAATTGCATTCCGATGAAAACCAGTATTACACAGAGTTCCTGTGAATGTCACCTGACTTAATTTGAACAGAGAGCAGGATACCACATAAAAAAATCTAGATTGATGCAGACACATGATGGAGGACAATACAGCAGTATCTAAAGGACAGCACTGAAACGACTGAGATAAAGGGTAAGAGAAAGAAAGATATTAACAGACTGACCAGCATACAGAGAAAAAGACTGAAAGAATCCTGTGAGACTTCAACGTAATGAGCACAATCTGCCCCCTGAGTTTGGGCTGTAGCTTAGTTTGGCTCCTGCCATGAAGTAACAGGGAAAAAGAATGACCTAGTCTCTTATGAGGCAGCAGTTTCTAGAAAACAGATGCTCCTCTTGATACTATTTTCAGCTAAGGTCTGCAGCTTTACCATCTCATTCTACATTAGGAAGCTGACCCCATTAAAAACCAGCAACAGC
>JANHGB010007474.1:16114-27321 GCA_026283785.1 Coracopsis vasa
GCTGGAGAAACCCAACTCATCTGTGGCAGCAAAGGTAGGATAAACAGTAGGCTTAACGCAAAGACAGTAGAAAATGGCTGGGAAGTGTTTATTTGGGGAAGGGGACTGTGCTGAATCTGGTATTTAAAATAGCTTTTTTTTTTTCTTTAGCAAAGTGGGTGAGGATGAATGTGAGAAACAGGAAAAATACCCTCCCCCTTCTGCCCCCACCAGACAGGAGCTGACTTTATCCCTTCCTAAGGCAGCCAAGAAGAGGGGTTTGCAGATGAGAAGCAGCTCTCCTGTGGAGCCAGGCCACCAGAGGCCTATGTCTCCTGTTTGGTGACTGGCAGAGGGAACTGAGTGAGGCACAAAGAATGTGAAGTTGTGGGGATATTTGGGAAGGTGTCTTTTCTTTTGAGGAATGGCTCTGGGCAGCATGGAAACCTGCTGTGTATTTCTGCAGTTAAAACCTAAACTTCGTTAAACCTCTTTCAAGTTGCCATGAAATGAACCTGTTCTGAACAAACTACAGGTAACAGGGACCCAGGTGAAACCCTGCGTGATACAGCTGCAGGCTGGTGAGTGGTTTGCACTGGTGTGTTTGGAAGTTGCCTGATGAACTAATCCCTTTGTTTTCCTTCTGTACAACAAGTGGTTGGCATCTGGAGGTGCATTCTGAGGAGTGTGTATGTCCCTCTCCCAGCTGGACTGTCCCATCACCCTGCCACATGCAGTGAGCCCCCATCTCCAGCACAGAGCTTTCAAAATCGGGCCTTATATAACAGATTGGAGACAACGTTTGGTGTTTGCCAGTGTGTCTGAAAAAGAATTGCTGTAAATTAGGGCAGGAGGCCTCCGTGGGGATCCTGTGGAGAGGCCTTCTCTGTGGCGGGATGGGCTCAACTGCTGGAAGGAACTTGCCAAAGCTGCGTTGGGTTTGGTTGAATGTGGTGAGATAGGGAGGAACATTGTTTGGTGATAGTTTTGTTGCTGCTTGGCACCTTCTGGGCCTTTGGGTGGGTTGTAGTCTTGTGTGGATGAGGATGGGCTAACCCCAACCTGCTGCCTGGCTGGTAGCAGCTTCTGTGTAGTCTGTGGTGGTCTGTGCACTTGGAGAGCCCCCAGTTCTCCCTAGGGGGAATTGTCTCCTTAGCTGGTAGGGACAACTGTCCTCCCATGTCTATCTTCTCAGGGTTTGAACTCCTTCTCATTAGCTTACAAATCTGTAAGGCCTTATCAATCAGTAGTGTTGTTTCTTTGCCAAACCAGCTGCTGTTCTGATTTGCAGTTGCATCAAAACAACTGGGGTGCAGTTGGTGGTTTGCAGGGGAGACTTTCTTTTATGTGGCAGTTTCTCTGGGCCCACTGAATGGAGCTCTGTGCTCTGCCCTTGCAGTGGGTTTGGGGTTGCTTTCATTGTTGCAGCACTCTTGAGCAGAGCGAGCAGAGAGGAGGAAGTTGGCACTTGCAGTGCAGCAGGTTTCTGGGTGCTGCCCTGCGAGTGCTTGTCTCTGCTGGTGTTGGTACGTGGGGAGGCTTCGCATCACCTCATGCTCTGTATTCCCCTGCCAAGCTCCTGTGCGGCCCCAGTGTGGTCAGAACCGTTCATACGGGAGTGACTCAGCGGATCAATGGGAATGACATGAGGGCTGTGCTCACTGACAATCAGTGTTTTTCCTCCCACCCCCTCCAGCCCCACTGGGCTGGAAGAGACGATGTCTGAGAGCAGCTGCCAGTAAACATCTTTACTGGACTCAGGCCTGATGGTGCTCTGTAGCTTTCTCCCCTTGCCCCCTGTGGTTTTCCTGGCCAGGAGGAGCCCTGATGAGCTGTGCTGGAACAGCAAGCCTTTGCTTTGGCTGCTCCATCCAGGTATGTGCCTAGCATCCAGTCTGGTGGCTTTACAGCCTGCTAGAAGCACCAGGGCTTGCATGAGCCAGTCTGGATAGGAAGCTGTTTATCTCTGCTTTTCAGGTAGAAGAGCTGCAGCACCACAGGCATTAAAGGCTTCCTGGAGGTGGTGAGGAAGCCTCGGGTGAGCAGCAAGCCTTGCTGTGCTTTGCTCCTTCCTGGGTGTGTACAGGAGAGGTGCAGAGCTCAGGCCTGTGTAAGAGATGCCCTCCTTTGGCTCAGCAGGGCTGGTGAACGTGAGGTTTGGTACCAGGGTGCAGTGGCCTGGTTTGCCTTGTGCTACTCTTGTGACTTCCAGCTGCATCCCTCTTCCCTCACAGTGCTGCTGAGAGGAGGGAGACTCGGGTGCCAATGCAGGAGCTTCCTTCATGTGCTTATAACGGCTTTTCCCTCAGAGCTTGTGGGAGCAGCTCTGCCCACAGCCCTGTAATTGGGCTTTAACTGGCAGACTTGGCTTGTCCTGGGTGCAGTGAGAAGCTGTGAAATTGACTCTCCTTCCTTAGCCCAGACCAGACGTGGCGTGGTTTGGAGACTGCTTTGGTCTTGCTCTACCCTGTGAGCTGGAAAGGGAGGAGCAGGAGCCAGTGTCAGGAGCTCAGGGATTCTGCTGGAGAACAAGTTACCTTCCTGTTAGAAAAGCTGTGTGCTTATAAATAGTTTTGGGGTTTCATTTCAGTGGATGTTTATACTTCCTATGGGCAGTCTGTGTCTCCAGCTGGCCTGTCGCTGTACAGAAAGAAGTAGGACTTGGCTGTGAGGAGGGTGTAAAGGTGACTTTCTGCTGGGCCAGCTGAGTCTTGGGGCTCTCTGCCTGGCTCCCACATTCCCACTAAGCTGCCCTCCATCTCCTGGGGAATTCTGAATGCCTGCGCAGGCTGCAGCCCTTCCTGTTGGCCAGCCCCTCCCTTGCATGTTCTGGTGATGCATTATTCTTAATAACTGCCTTTAAAAAAAGCTTCCTGCAGAGCATGCATCGAGCTGAGATGTTCCCGGCTCTCTCTTGCCTTGTCTTCACTACCCTTTCAGCTGCCAGGGTGAGACATGGGGCTGCCTTTTCAAGGCTTGTCTCGGATCAGAGCAGTGATTTTCCCCCCCCAGTCCTGCTGGGCCAGAGAAGGAATTGGGGTGCAGAGCGCAGGGTGCGAGTGCAGCGTGTGTCTCCTGCCTCCTGCAGGCAATCCTGCAGCACATGGGTGCACTTCAGGTGATCCCACACTGTGTAGTTTAGGAAATGGTTCTTCAGATAAGCTGAAACTTGTAGGTCAGACTTTAGGTGTTTCAAAATGCTACATGGAGCAAGATGTCCATGATTTCTTTTGTGGTCTACACCAAGGAGAGTTTGCTCTTGGAGCAGAGGAATCGAATTAGTTCTTTCAAGACTTTAAATTGGCTTCTTTGGTTACAAAAAGACGGACAGATGTTCTCCATGTGTCCAGGAAGCTTTCCCAGGTGCCCATGCAGTCTGTATTCTGCTGGAAGATTGGTGACAGTTGCATTTTCCAGGCAGTCCCCTGGTGACACCTGCCTTCTCTGCTGCAGTCAGACCATGTCACTTAACATGTTGCAGCATAAACATCCTCACTTGTAGGAAGGTCTTGGCTGGCTCAGCTGTGAGAAACCCACAGGCTCCCATGAGCTCGTCTGCTGAGGGGACTTGCGTGATGATGGTGACGTGAGGGAAGTGGAGTCCTGGCCCGCGAGGTCCGGAGGGGCTGAGCCTCAGGCCTGGGAAGGGTTCAAGACCTCAGCTTCCTCTCCAGTGTCACTCAGACAGCAGAATCCAGCCAGGAAGGGCTGGCGTCCCTTTGGTGGCTGTGGGGTGGAGGTGGCAGTAAGTTGAACACCAGAGCAGTGCTTGGGATGAGCCAGGGCATTGTTGCAGGCAGGCCTTGGAAATGAGGTGCTGGTTGGGCTTTTTGGGGTGTTTGAGACACCAAGAGGCTGGAGGAGAGGAGCATTGCTTTTTGTGATTGTTCACTTTTACATGCCCACATATCCTGTGGCCCTTTGTTACTTAATCTTACGTAATAGTTTTTAATGAGGGAGGCCTGGCTTTTGCTTTCCAGACAGTGAATGAGACAGTTGACAGGTGATGGCCAGGCTTTGTCAGCCTGAGAGGGGTGTTCTGTACTTAATAAACAAGTGTTAAGGTTGGTTTGAACTCGGATTTTGTGAAGCTTCCCTTTGGAAGAGCTTTGCAGCCCTGCTGGGGGGGTCGCAGGTCCCCTGGAAGCATGGCCATGGCTCCGGGGACTTGATCCCCTTCCCAGTCCAGAGGCTGGAAAGTCTTGCTGTTAGTTGGGCTCTGAAAGGTCAGTGCTAATCCAATTCAGAGCCAGAAGGGAGGTGTAATGGTTTTGTCGTGCTCAGAAGCTCTGTTCTTACAGACTTGTTGCTCCATATTTTCAGGTGGAAAATCTCACTGCTTTTTGCTTTTGAGATGGTACTGAGGTATAAACAACAAAGCCAGAAACCCTTTTTCTTTCTTTAGCATGGACTGTTGGCAGAGTTTATACTCTTTGCCTGGCTTCCCCAGTTTGATGCAGGAAGAGAATGGTGCTTTCCAGCACCTTCTGTCCCGTACATGTGGGCGAGGGGCAGGCTGAGGCTCTGCTGGAATCCCCCCACCCCCAACTATGCTGATTCCCTTTATCCTGAAGGCGATGCAGGTTTGAGTTGAAGCCTCATTTTTTTGTTCCCAAGTACAGAGAATATGAAGGATGTGATTTGGGGCAAACACTGGAAGCAGAGGTATGGTGTCTGGGTTGGAAGGGACTGCTGGCAGCCAGCAGCTGAGAAGCAGAAGTCAGCTCTGGTGGGTGTGGGGTCAGTGTGCTGTGGGACGAGGCACCAGAGGTGTTGGTGCTGACAGGTAGAGACTAGTCTCTGCCTTGAGCCTTGGGAATTCCTGCACAAACTTGCTGGAGCTCGTCACTCAGTGGGCTTCGGTGGTTGGGGAAGGAATAGGAAGTGCTCGGAGAGATGGAGTTTTAACGTTTCTTCCAGGGTAACTTGCAGCTGATTTTAAACTCAGGCTGTTTTCATAGGGGTGTCTGCCTGATCAGAAGAGATTGTCAGAGGCCTCAGCAGATTTTCCAGCTTGAAGTGCTGTGGTAGGACTCTCAGTGCAGGGAAGGGTGCAGACAGAGGCAGAGCAGACTGTCATACTCTCCATCTCACCCAATAGCAGGGGATATTGCCAGGGAGCAGCTCTCCACTGCTCAGGTCACTGCTCTGTCTCCCAGGCTGCTGCTTGGAGCTTGGGAGAGCTGAGCACCAGATCTGCAGGCACCAATTTCAAAAGGGTGAAATGAAGCTTATTTAACACATGCCATACTGAACTTAACTGGGTCTAGAATAAACCCTGTGAATGGGGGTTACTGTGCAGTATGCTGTTCTGTTCCTGCTGTCTGTGCTGCAGGAACCTTTCTGTACCTAAAGCTCTCTGGGTGAATCTGTTGTGGCATTTTGCCATGGAGAGACATTGGGCAGCCCTGTTGTGCTGGGTCACACTCTGATTTCAGATAGTTTCAGGCCTGCCTTCAGCAGGAGCTGTGTGAGCAGGGAGGGAATTGCAGCAGTCCTGCCTGCCACTGGGCTGCTTTGGGGTGAGGCCAGGCCCAGCTCTGCTGCAGAGTCACAACAGGAGCTCTGCTCCGCATGGAAAATGCCCACAGTGTCCCAGAGCCCAGTGCTGCCGTGCTTCAGGTGTACTGACCTCACTGCATGTTGTATTTTCTCCTCGCCCTTCCCTCTCTCTGACATCTCTCTGACTCCTGGGGCTCTTATCACGCTGAGATATTTTCTTGCAAGAGCTGAGCTGTCTGCAGAGGAAGAACAGCCCAGAGCATCATCTGCACTGGAAGCATCGTTTTGCCAGGCATGGAAAGGTGGGCATCTTGGGAGAAAGGCGGTGAAGCAGCCAGAGCGGGAAGGACAGCACATACAAATGCCATCACTGCAGTCTGGATGGCACCCATGCTTCCCAGCAGGTCTTCTCTAATGTCTCTCTGAGTATATATAAGTGCAGACCTGGAAACGAGACTCAAAATAATCCTGTGCAGAGCGCAGAGGATGCGCTGCAGTGGGCTTGGCTCGGTGACAGCAGACAGGCACCCGGAGTGTGCTCAGGCACAAGCAGGGGACAGTTCCCACTGCTGGTTGTGGTCCTGGCAGGGGACTTGCAGAGCCTGAAATCTGACTTCTCCTGCTAGAAAACTGTGACACTCAGTGCTTTGCTCCTGGTTTTGTGCAGAGCCAGAAATCAAAGTCCAGAGCAGCGCTTCTCCAGCCACAATCATTGAAAGGCACTTGCTGTTGTTTTAGGGCCAATATTTAACTTGTGCCTGTGATGAGGAATGCCTGTTAGACTCTAAATATTTGATTTAAGGAAGAAGTTTGAGGGGAGAAGGGCCACTGCTGGGGGCAGGGCAGCAGGGGGACTTCAGGAAGCAGTTGCAATGTGTGTGTTTGCAGGTCTGTGGGGAACAGGCTGCGTTGCTGTTCTGGCAGGTCCAGCAGCGGCTGAGGCTGCGCCGCAGCGCGGGAGCAGCGAGAGGAAATGTTTGTGTGCTGGGCTGGAGCAGGGTGTGTCTGCTCACTGCTCACTGCTTACTGCTTACTGCTTGCAGCCGGTCCTGCGCCCGCTGCAGCCAGCCTTTAAAGGCACAGGCTTGGAGGTGCTTCCCAGCCAGGGCTGCTGTGCACAGCTGGGCTGGAGCGGGCAGGAACTCTGGGATCAAAGCAGCTTATCGGACAAGAAATGCTCTGCTGCGTCTGCTTTCTTTGGTGGCAAGAGGTCCTGAGCTGTGAAATCCTCTGCAGTGGATCCTGCTAATGGCAGGATTTCCCCTTCTCTGAACCCAGCAGCAGTGGTGGTCTTGGCAGTGTTGGGGAGCGGTTGGACTTGATGCTCTTAAAGGTCTTCTCCAACCTCATTGATTCTTATATTCTGTGACCTGCTCGATGAGGTGCTTGTGGCTCCTCCTGTTCTCTCTCGCCTTTCTGGGTGATGCTTCTCACAGTGTTCCACGCACACCACTCCTCAGCCTGTGTGAGCCTGGGGGGGGGGTGTTTGCTGCTGGCCAGTGCTGATAGCAGCTCTGTGGGGCTGTACACTGGGATGCTGGTGGTGCATCTCACAGCTCAGGTTGTGCTGGCATCTCTGTGAGCTGTATGGGCTGGTTGTGGTGCATGAGGATGTGGTGGTGGAGAGGAGCCTGCTCCTCTGTTCCCACCTCCATAGGTGCCTCAGGCAGAGCAGGCAGCCCCTTTGCGGGCAGAGCAGGTTGGTAGTTCTGGGTCTGGATGTGAAATCTGGGCTTCCTTAGCTACGTGGTAACCCTCTGCCCTGACTTCCTGTGCTCTTGATTGGATGCTTCTGGCCATGTTTAACTCTTTTGTGCTTAGATCCAGAAAGAACATGTTTTCTCTTGAAGCCAAATCAGAGGGTGTTTGCAAGCCAGCCCAAGGGGAAGGCTTTGCCTAGGCTCCTGTGTGCAGAGTTCAGCCCAGCTCTGAAAGGCTAGGGCTTTCTCCTTCCAGTGTAGCAGAAGGCTTGTAGGCAGCCCTCAATCCCAGCCTGGAGCCACATGAGGGAGAGCCAAGTCCAGCTCTGGCCTTTAGTCACAGGTTTGGTGCTGGGGAAGCAAAGGCTTTTGTCAGAACCCCAACCAGCTCCGAAGGGGATCGGGCACTCTATAGGAAGGTGACAAACAGACTCCCCTCCTTTTGCATGTTCTGCAGGCACCTTGTACCGTCTGTAATAGAGGTGATAACTCAGTGGTGACAACTGAGCTGTGTCCATCCAACCCACAGGCTCTGGTGGTGTCTGCACCACATCCCAGAGCCCCTCTGGGGTTGTGTTCCCACTTTGAAGGGCCACAGAGGGGCTGCTGTGAGTGGGCACCCAACAGCACTGTGCAGCTGCAGAAAGTCTTGGCTTGTTTCCATAATGAGTGTTGATGTGTTTAAGCCCACAAACTGGCTGCATAACGAATGAGGGAGCCAGAGGAGCTGTGTCCTGTCTGCAGGAGCTGGAAGAGGTGATGGCAGCTGGACTCAGGAGTGATTAACTCAAAGAAAGGCAAGTTTTGGGTTTTGGATGGCAGTATGCACTGGAGTAGGATGGACGTGTGTTGGCTGGGGTTTCTGGGACAAATCAGAGATGTGAGAGCCCAGAAATGAGGGAGAAGGGACACTTTGTTCGTGCAAATCATGTTCCGGATATTAATAGCAGGAAGATGAAATGGGTCCTCCTGGGGGGTGTATCCTGCCTGTTCCTCCACGTGGGTGAGCCCTCTGACTTTATAAATGAAGCCCTTTGTGTAGGGCCCAGAGGAGAAGGTCTTGAGCAGGTAAGGTAAAGGGGGGAACCAGTGAGGTCACACTAGATCTGCCTGTTTGAGAGTAGTCTTTTGGGTGAGCTCTTGAGTTTCCTTTCCCAGTCCGCAGCACCTCTGTAGCCACCTTTTAGCTGTAGCTGCTCCTGTAGTGTCCCTGTTTCAGTCCTGGCCATCTGATCCTGTGCAAAATACACACAGGTGGGCAAAGAGGGCAGATGAGAAACAACCTTTGGAATGTGGAGCTTGTGGCAAACCACACTGAGTCCTTAATCCACAAAGCTGTCACGGTGCTTAGTAAAGGGTTGCGGATCTGATCCTCTATGTGTGGGATGGAGGAGGGAAAGACCCTGAACAGTTTGTGGCGTGACCAGGAATGGGCTGTAGGTCTCTGGCCCCTGTGATCTGAAGTTCATTCCTCCCTGCAAGCCAGGGGTATTTGTCTAGGTCTTAGGAATTTGTCCCAGTTAGTCTCCAGTTAGTTGGGAATTGCCCTTCTTTACCTCCCTCCTCTTAGCTCAGAGGCTTTGCTTCCCTGTCTCTAAAACAAGCAGTTGCTTCTGTGCCTTCAGGAGGTTGCAGGGAAAAACGTGGAATGTATTGAGCTGCTTGGCCTTGTAATAGAGGGGGTGGGAAGAGGATTGCCTCATGGATTGCTCGTTGCTTCTCTGAAGATGCTGCTGACTCTTGCATGTAAGCCGATGGATCCTGTCATGCCACAGAGCATCCCTCTGCCCCAGTTCCTCTGCAGGAAAGAGTAATTGCCTGGTGCTACTCTTTCCCCTCCCAGTCTGGGCTGTGGTTGCTGCTGGTGGTCCTGGAAGGTGGTGACTGTCCCCATTTGGGTGAAGGGCTGGGAGCTGCTACCTGATGCAGCGACCAGCTCCTGGGTGATTTTTGCATCAGGGAAGTGATTTTGGTGCTTGACACAAGCAGTTTGGCAGCTCTCTGGGGAGAGGCTTCCCTGTGACCCCCCCGCAGAAGCTCACCCTTCTTTCCTTCCCTGCTTCTCAAGGTTTGCCAGTCAATTGAGAGGAAACCTATGGGGCTTTGAGCAGCCTGGGGAGGAAGGCAGAGGGGGAAATGGTGTTTGCTTGAATGTGGGACAGCTCAGTTTGGCAAAGCTGCAGCTCTGCAACCCAGAAATGGAAACAGCCCTTGTCACCAGTGGGAATGACACCCCCCCCACGCACCCTGCGCCAGGGCTTTCCAGGGTGCTCCCAGGCTGGGACAGCAAAGTGGCATTATTACCCCTTCCATGTGACCTTGGGGGAGCTGGAATTAGCTATAGTTTGGTGGTTGGAGAGAGAACTGGATGCAGGCACCCCATCTTTCACCACCTTGCCTTGCAAAAGGCCACCCCAGACCTGCAGATGCAGCTGCTCTGTTGAGAGGATATGGGTTAAGGGGAAAAAGTAAAAATCCTGCTATTCAAAGTGCTTGTGCCAAACCAGATCCTGCTGACAGAAAAGCCTTTGGTAGCGACACACATGACAGGAGGCCAAGCAGATCCCTGCACAGTGACAGTCCCCAGATGGGAGCGGGGAACCTGCTGGCACACCTCTTGTCCTTGCAGGGCACAGGCCTTTGGCAGCCGGGCTGGATGTACACATCCCATCTGCTGAGCCGGGGTCCTTGTGGGTTTGCTTACTCCTTTAAGGGAAGGAGACGTGCTCAGCCCCTGGAGCCATCTGGCTCTTGTGGGTTGTCCCATGTGGTGTGACAGATGTGGTCAGGATGACACTCGGTGTCATCCAGAGTTCCCTGGTGGCCTGGACTACGGTGGACAGAGGGGTAACAAGAGGGGGTTTTCCTGGGAAGCTGTGGTTCAGAGGAAGTCTGCTGTGGACGTGCAGTGTGGCTGCAGTTTGGGCAGCAGGGATGTCCTGCCTGCAGGGTTGGTGGTTCCGGAAGAGTGAACAGCACCTGATGTAGGAGCAGCTTTGTGCCCTGGCCTATTAATTGGTGAGTGCAGGGAGTGCTTTAGCTTGTTCTGTGCCTGCTTTGAGGCTGCAGGGAGGGAGAATGGAAGTGCTGAGAGCTAATGCTCTGCTAAACATTGATCTTCTGCTCCCTAGAACCTGGGAGCAAGTGGGGACACTTTGGGTTGTGATGCTGAGGCAGCTCTGGCCGCTTCCAAGCCATTTGTGTTGTGGGGAGACCCATGGTGTGAGTGACCAAGGGCAGAGTCTGTCTCAAGCTCCTGAAGTTATTTAGGAGCCTGTCCAAAGGCCGTGGGGAAGAACAAGTGCTGAGTGTGTCACTCTGGTGTCCTGCTCCCTGGCTCACCATGCTGCTGTTCAGTGGAGCTCCTCTGCGAGGAGGAAATCATCTCCAGGTGGATGGAAGGATTTGAGACTGTCACCCAGCTTGGGCTTGGAGGAGGAAGGGAAGGGACACATGCATCCAGGAATTTCCCTTTGTTTATAAGGAAAGGAGTTGAGAAATGTCCCTTAACCTTTTGAGAGCAGATACTGAGTCCCTCATTCTAGATACAGCTGATCCCTCACAATGCCAGAAGGAAGAACACTTGGAATTCAAGGCTGTGGGATCTCTGAGGACATCTTCGAAAGGGTTGCATTCTTCCTCTGCTCTCGAGTGGCTCCCTGTGAGACGGTCCTTGGATGGCTGTGTCTTCCTGTGTCCTCTGCTGCCCTTCTGCTGCTGCTCAGCCTGTGGGACACAGCGGTGGTGTGTGCTTTGTCAGCAGAGCTGTGAGGAGCCATCCCATGGTGCGAGGGAAGGGTCTCATCCCACCATCCAGTGGGACCCTCTGTCTCATGCACACCAAAACACCTCTGCCTGAGCTTTCTTCAGAGCCTTGTCCTGCTGTGATGAGGCATGGATCTTCATGCTGCTGCTCATAATGGTAGGACCAGGGGGGCTTTAACCTGCTAGAGGGGAGATTAAGATGAGCTCTTAGGCAGAAGCTCTTCCCTGTGAGGGTGCTGAGGCGCTGGCACAGGGTGCCCA
>JANHGB010007475.1:0-29450 GCA_026283785.1 Coracopsis vasa
CACCATCAGCATAGCTCACAACCTCACAAGGGCACGCAAGCTCTTTCCCCACGACAAGGGGGTGTCTGTGAAAGAGATCTTTTTACAAACTGTGTCCTAAAAGGATAAGTTTTATTTATATCACTAGCCCAATTGCCATATAAGTGTGTTAAACCTCTAGAAACTATGAACTATATTGACTGCTCTGCATGATTATTTACACTGCTTTGACTGAACTTCCCAAATTATATTTCAGCTCAAAAGAAAAGCAGGAAAGAATTTCCTGGAGACAGTCTTAGACCAACATAAGAATTAGGAAAGTTGTTCAGTGGCTTCAATTTTTTCAACTGAAAAATAAAGTGCGTATATGTATGTACATTTGTACACTCAGTAGGCTACACTGAGTAGTATATAGTTTAGGTAAGGAAAAGGGATAAAAAGGTAGGATGAAGCTCATTCTAAGGTCAGTCTATTCTAGCAGGTCCATCAGTATAAATTAAATCAGCCTCAGGGTTGCTCTGACTTATGCTGGCTGCCAACAGCCTTAGGACTACAGACTGTCAGCTTGATCAGCCAAGCATAACTGAATTCTACAATGTCCCTGTGTTGACTAGAGAGAATGGGTGGCACAGGAACAGTTGTACCAATTATCTTCCCTTTGAGGATGTATATCAAACCATAGGCGGTTCTTTATAGTAATTTTCAGGGACATTTTTGCATTAACAATGTTGTGTTTATTAATAGTAAATCAGAGACTCTGCATAGTTTGCATGGACACAACCCATTTGTTTTCATAGCATGTGCCATATTGTTGCTCTCAGTTTGAAATACAGTTGTCTTTTGTAAAAAAAGCTCATCCTGCTGTGTAGGGGCTGTCACTGGAGCCTGTGACCCATCCCTGTGTCTGCATGCTGGCTAGGATCCTGGGGGACAGTGCCCATTAGTGAGGGCATGGCCTCCTCCAGGATTGACTTAGCTCCTAGCTTAACCCCCCTCCTGGACCAGCCCCACTCATGCTGGTCCCTTTCTTGTTACTGGTTTTGTTGATACTTGGGCCTCCTCTAGTGGAGTAGTATCAGAAAAGCTCGTGTACAAGAGCAGGTGTGGAAAAACAAAATCAAGGAAGACCTGAGCAACAGTGATATGCACTTGCATGAGAATTGATTAGTGGGTCAGTTTTTTCTATAATGATGTGTATCTTCAAATGAAAAAAGTAATAATTCTTCAAGATAGCTGCATCTCTACAGCAATTTACTGGAACAGTAACCCTGTGTGGTCTGGGCCAGTTTTTGTAGTCTTGTGCTATGTAGCTGGAAAACAGAAACCTGAGCAATTTTGTGATGTTGCTTATAGATTGCCAGAGAGCTGGGGAGAAAAGGAATTTTAAACATGAGTTTTCTCCATTTGATAGCCACTTAGGAACAATGCTTTTATGGTTCTTTATATTTTTGTGGTTCCTGGCATTTTACGAAAGTATAATAGTATGTACCCAAGGAGGGGAAAGATCTTTCTGGGACAAACACACAGTAAGCTATTGTCCAGCATGTGTATTGGTGTTGATGGAGATGTCATGCCTCCAGGCTGTCCTGAGATGGTGCAGAATGGGAGCCAGGGCAGCTGGAGCTTGGCAATGTTAGAGACTAATTTTTAATGTGGTGACAGGGGTGAGGTTGGGAGAAGAGTTTGCTGAGAGGCTTATGAAAATCACCAGTCTAAATGGCATTGCACATCAGAGCTGAGATCTCAGATCAACTCTGAAATGTTCTGATTGTCATCCTGAGTAACTGGGTAATTTGGACAGAGTTATTATTTCTGAGTCATAACTTTAGGAAATGACGGTTGCTTTTACATGCTCAGAGAGATGCAGTCTTTTTGCCTTTTAACAGTGCTTTGTCATAGTCAGGACTTGTATGAATACATGTCTTCAGCTTAATTTCTGCCCTAATGAAAGCACTTCTGGAAATGCACAATTAAGGGAAGAGTTACCATGGATGATAATGATATCATTTACATATGCACGTATGCACACATACTTTCTCCTAACACCCCAATTCTAATTAAGTACATACTCTCCTACAAATTGCTGGCTTCCTCCTTTTGTCCTTTTTGTCATCCCTTGCTTATCCTCTTTATTGTTCCTAGGAACTGCTGCTGTTGACTTCCTTTACACATGCACAACATCGTCTTCTGTTCCAGAAAGCATGCATTGAAGGCTCTTTGGGAGAGTAGCGGTGCAACAATTAAGTAGTTTTTTTGGCACACTATCTGAAAATTGCGTGTCTTGAGTGTTACTGCATCTGGTTTTGAAGTCTAGTTTCTTATCTCTTTGGCAAAATAATGACATCTTCCTGCAATTTTGTGTAGCTTGTGCTGAGTTAAGAAACTAGTAGTATCTCATGACATTCTTATTAGGAGATAACTATGGTTCCCTATTACCATGTTGAAAAGATATAAAATCCTTTCAAACTTAACATGAATATTCAGCAAATAGAAACTCTGAAATATTTTCATCTGTTTCACAAAACAGCCTGTTGACTAATATGCCCATTGCCATTTCCTCCTCCAAAGGAAGTTGCAGTCAGCTCCAAGAGTAAGCAGATGAAGGTCTGTGGCAATGATGGCAAAAAAGGGGCACAGTGGCAGCTGGCTGACCTCGCTTCTGCCCTGGAAATCCCCATAAAGCTAATGGTTCAGAAATAGCATGTCAAAATGGCTGCTCTCATCCTTGTGCTTGGGAGTTTCACCATCAACTTGCTTTTCCCTGCACTTCTCCATGGAGTGGTTCAGAGCCACCATGCTCCAAGTGCTGCCACCTTTTTTCTTCAATGTTTCTAGTCTGTGTACCTTTCCTAGTTGTGTTTCCCCCTCCTGTTCTCTGTGGGACCCCTTGCAGGACCGTGGTTTGTCTCCCCAGCCTTCAAGCCTGGAGACACCTTGCACAGTGCCTAGGGCAGCATGACCTGAAAGCCTTTTGCTGGTCATCTTAGTTCAAAGGAACCTTTATAGCTATCAATGAAATGTCTGTGGAAACTGAGCCAGAATACTGTTATTTTACACTTCTGACTGGATTTGTGTCTTAACCAGTGTGGTGGTTGTTATTCTGGCTATTTGTTCATGCTTAAAAAGCACAGTGCTTGAAAGTTTTCAGTATATGCAGTTATTATTCATAGTCTTTGCCAAATACCAGTGTTTCTAGCTGTCTGGAATTTCAGGCAGTAAATTTGGAACTTATATGGTAGTTTTCAAAAGCAATAGCTAAACTGCAGCTATTAATCACTCTAAAAGCCTCCCTCTGAACAACAGAAGCCTGCTTTTTAAAACTCCATTAAAATAAAAAATAGTGAGGAATTGTTCTGCCTTTAATCCATTGAAGTTTGAGGTTGTTGAAAGAGTTTTCCAAAATCCTACTGGCTGATGACCAAGTTGGGATCAAAATAAGCTGCACTGAAACAATCAAGAAATTCATTAACATTAGACTTTCTTCTCATCCCCTAGTCTAAAGTTACAGACAGCTCTGTGAGTATCTGAACAAACAAGGATCAGGGAGGGAGAGAAAGAGAAATGAGAGAATCTGAAAGCAGTGGCTGATGGTTTTACTTTGATTTATTGTTTGCTTCATCTCATTTATCTCATTAGGTTTTTCTTTACCAATAAGTAAGTACTGTTCTGAAAACTAGTCAAACTACAAGTTTGACAAGAAAGAAATGTAAATCTTTATTATGCTTTTGTAAGCGGGGCTTATGTAACAGTTAATTGTGCTTCTAACGAAAAATAACTATATTTTTGCTACCTAGGATTTCACTCTAAGATCATTTGAACTTACTATAAGATAAAACAGAATCCAATTGCCTAGTAACATGCTAAAAGTAATTATTCCAGTGTTTATGGTGCCTTAGAAGAGTCTAAGTAGTTTGTCCTGTAAAGATGTTTACTTTAACTGATTCATCTTGATAGAAAACTGTTGTGCTACTGAGTAGCCACCAGATGGTAGTATGATAGAGATAATAATAAAAACATGTACCACAAGTTGAGCTAGAATCGGGGGAAAGAAAGTCAGTGATGATAATAGGATCTGTTTACAGGTTGTTGTATGTGTTTTGAAAAAAAATAAGCTGTCATATCCCAAATACAAACTATATAGGTTTTCCTAGCAACAGACACTTTGTGTGTGAGTCAGCATGAGGCAGAAATACGTAGCCAGACACCCCACTTTTCTCACTTTTCAAGTAGAAGGGTATCTTGAGGAGCATGTCATCTGGAATCAGCGTATGTTTGTTAGTGTGGATGCTTTTTTGTTAAGATGGTGGAATTGTTATCACAGTTCTGTTGCTTAGTAAACTGACTAAAGAGCAAGCGCCAGCTTTCTTCAGGGCCCAGAAAGAGGGATTTACCTATATTTCATCTAGTGACTTTGACCAACTTACCTGTTCTGGTTGCTTAGATGTAATATGTGTTTAGAGACATAAAAGACTTTTTTGGATATGTCTGTCCTTGGCTGCTGCCAGAATTGGGTTCCTGGTGTGGTTGAGTGGCTCCAGCTCAGCAAATTTTCAATACTCTGTTTCCTGAAGTTTTGAGGCTCAGTGCTGCAAATTACACAGTAATGAATTGAACTAAGCAAGAGCTGCATAAATGCATAATAGCTAAAAAAAAATAAAAAAAAAAATTAAAATATCAGAATACTACTGTGAACTTATACACTTTTTCAGTTCTTTACTTCCAGTTTGTAATTACCTCCCCTGCCCTACTTCTTTTTGTGAAAAGTACTGCAGGCATCCAGATGGATACAGAGAGATTCACAGGACCTGATCTAGACTTCATGAAAGAGATAGAGGACCTTGCAGAGGGATTTATTGAGACCACAGAGAAAGCCATAGCTTTAGAAAAGCTATGGGAAGAAAACTCAAAGTTCTCAGGTAAGCTGTGATCTTTCTAATGGTGACTTTCTTTGTCTATGAGATAATGACAACTAGCAAATAAAGCAATATTCTTAGATTAAAAATAAAGTGTAAAAACTAAATTTTTAGCCCATCTGAAAGAATGAAGGGCTTTTATGATTACTATTACTGTGGCCATCATAAAATTATCAGAAAAAAAAAGCTCATTTTCTAAAACTATACCCTTGCTTTACTACTTGATAGTTAACAAAGTACTGTGAAGGGAAAGGTTTAAAGGTAAGGATTAATAACCTGAGTACATAGTTACCTGGTGTAAGATACATTCCAAAGTAACTTATCAGTAGTTAAGTCTTTCTCCGCAGGTTTTTCTGTTGCACTAGAGAGTATAGGGGTGGGAAAACCTGAGTAGCTCACTACTAGACAAACAATTCAGTCTCACACTAAGAGACTGGAAACCAAGGTCTGATGCTCCTGCTGTGTTCCCACCCATGCTGTGCAGTCTTGCTGCTGTAGCAGGTGGGCATTTAAGACCTACTGCTATCCTGCCATTCTGGATGAGTTTTCAAGCAGAAAGATTTAGGCAAAAGTAATTTTCGTGCCTGGCTCTCTGGGAGCTAGTACGTTCATCTAGTGTTGATGTGATGATTTTGCTTTACTGAGAAGTGAATGGTAAGCAATTTCTTTTAAATTGGGGTTTGATTTTTTTTTCCTTCTAATAATAGTAAGGTATTGGAAAGCATAGAAAATCAGGCGGATTGCTATCTTTGTAGGGTATTATTGTTTCACATGCCTTTAGTCCTGTAGAAATGCCCTTTGTGTACTACTTGCTATTGCTTATAAAACTGATTCTCCTGAAGTTAATAAGGCTTCTGTGTAAAGGAAAATATTTGATTTTACAGGGCTCCGTAACATCACCACCTTTCTTAATGTAAGTATTTTTATAGTCTGTTTCTAAATTACAGTTCTGGATTTTGAGGCATCTTTATTAGAATGGTTAGAAATTTGTATCCTGTCAAGTTTTAGTAAACTATCTTAAGAAGAAAATTGATATGCTGTTGAAAGAAAAAATGATGGCTTGTAAATTTGACAGAGGTTCAGTGGTTTCTAGATTACTGATTTAAAGCAGGCTAGGTTGTTAGTAGCTAAAATCCTCAGCTGTTTGAAGGCTAGCCATTCATTAGGAGCAATTTAAAAGTGCATCTGCCAGATCGCATGTAGCTGTATAACATATTACAAAATGTCTTGCAAGGAACTCTTATCCTAGTGTCTACTTATTATTAATCCTCCTTCCTCAACAGCCCAGCACTTAAAAAAGGACAGTGAGACTGAAAAGGTGAGGCTTTTGCGTGGATGAGATTAGTTTGAATTCAGATTTCTGATCCAGTAAATATGGAAAGCAGGCTCAACTGGGGGTGAAGGAAGAGAGACTTGCAAGATGTGGCGTAATTATCCCCCGAACCTCTTTGGCAGTTTGTGAAATGAATTTAGTCTTTGTGCTGTTCCTAATGCATTAATCTTTCACTCTTGCATTCTCAACAAAAGAGGGAGGCTGAATGGGCACAGTAGTAGATCTCCATTACTATCATTTTTGTACCTTTCACAGATCACTGGTTTCAGTTTAAAAATATTTTAAAATTAATTTTCTCTATATTTGATGGGAACTGCTACTTCATGAAACCTAGATTTCCAATCTGTAACTTGAAATTAGATGGCATTTTTATAGTAACATTTTCAAATTGCTCATGAGACAATTGAAAGGAGCTTTATCAATATAAATTTAATATCAGGAATGGAACATAGAATAGAATGAATGTATTAACATTAGGAAAATATTTGGATGAATGTAGTTTATCATTATTAGTAACAGAGCTTGTATACATAAGCCTCCTTTTGTGTAAATACTGCTCATATTATCATATTCCAAAAGTGCTCTAGTGAAACATTAATTTAGGGAAACAAAGACTGAATAAAACCCAAGTGTGATAGATGCTATGTTTTGCATAGGCATTTGATAGTGTAGTCCTATAAAAGAGGTAATTTTACCCCAGTCTGTTCATCTTTAAAGAGCCATTTCTATCAATTTCACACCCGCTGCAAGGAACTTTGAGGCAAATACGGCATGTCTCTGGCAGTCCCCTGGTCTTTAGACTTGAAAATTCATTTCAGGGCCAAAGAACTCCTTTGTGCTTGAGATCTCAAAGATGATCCTTGTCTTTGGAAAAGAGTTAATCCTTCTGAGCAAGTAGAGATTGCTCAGCTTTTCTCCCAGTTCCATTTTCCATCAGAGCAGAAAAAGACACCTGAAACAAAGCTGATGTAAGTTCAAAGTACCACCAAAATGATGGGGCAAATTACCAAAGCTAGAAGTATATTTCCACTTGAAAAAAAAATAAAATAATTAAATGGTTTAAAATTTAAGATGGGAAGGGCAGGGGTAGGCAGAGTAACAGGCACCTGCTTTTTTTTTTTAATTCACATAAAGATGGATTTGAATGAAGCAGAGGAGATGATTTCTAGAGCAGAAAACCTGTACAAGCAGCCATACCTCTGGAACTTTTTGCATTCACTCCCTCGCCTTGAATCGAACAGCTTTTATACAGGAGATGAGGTAGCTGCTGTAGCACAGTTTCTAGAAGCTATTCAAAAGTAAGTACTTTTACATTCTTGAAAGTGCTTTGGTTTAATGTTTTACATGCAATTCTTGTTCTTCTCACTGACTATTTAATAAAATAAGCATCCTTGTCAGTGTAAAGAGGATGAAATTTTCTTCTGTTTACCAGATTCTGCTTTTGTAGAAGTGTGGTAAGAGTTTTTGCCCATTCTAATTCCTTTACAACTATACTTTTTTTGTCTCTCAAACTCAGCAAAGATTTCCTGAGAGTCTTCAAGAAGTATCTTCATGTTACAATGCCTGAAATTCACTCATCATATAATATGGCTTTAAATGTTGTAATGTGCTTTGGGACACTTTGAAAGACACAATATTTACATAAGACTACAATAAAATAATATTTTGGATTCTTATTAACTTAATATGTACGTACCACTTAGTCAATATCAGGAAAATGTCTCCATTTTGTTTCTCAAGCCTCTTGCTATCCAAATAGCTTTGACTGTTCTCTTGCAAGAAATGAAGCAGTAAGAAAAAACCCACAGAGACTATTCTGAATGTGAAGGTTTTCTGCCTCAGGTACAAGACAGCTGGATCCAGAGGAAGGCATGGTGTCAAAAGCACAGACTGACAAGGATCTACAGGAATTTTCAGTAAAATAATGGAATTATTAGGAAAAAGTCAGAAATGTATTTGTTGGTAGCTGGTTGTAATCAGTTGATAGGTAAATTGTCATTGTAGTCAATCAACATATTTATAAGGTTAGAGGAGGCCACTGAACCTGGCTGCCTGTGCAAGACTGCATCAACTTCACCAGCCTTACTGCGTAGGGAGGCAGGGGCCCAAAGACTTTGAATGGGCAATTACTGTGCTGATTCTGTCATGCATTGGCATCCCACTGTCTTTTTCCTAATAAAAAAAGATATGAGGATATGATGGCATATTTTTTTTGAAATTGGGAAATAAATCTCTTACAATATGTGGGCTGCAACTGTGTTGGGGCTTAATCCCCCTGCCCCATGCATGAGTCATGTGTAACCTTATTCCAGCTTGTTCTCTGAACTATTAGCATGCAAAGATGTATTAGCTGTGCTTGTGGTGCTTATATCCCAAAAGCAGAAGTCCTTTCTGAAAGGTTCTGTGTGTTCCTGAGGTAAAAGTGGGACTTGATCATAAGTTTATGATTATTGCTTTGTTCTTCAGCAGCAGTAAGCAAAGATAACAGTAACTACTGGGTGCTGTGCTGGGTCAAGTTACTAATCTATTAATATAATCTCAGCAGTGATTTCTCTACTCTGAGCCTATAGGCATAGATGGAGTGAGAAGGGGACAAAACTGGAGAATGTTTGTGGTTGTGGTGTTTGTCTTCCCATGCAACTGTTTTGCATGCTGAGACCCTGCTTTCCAGGAAGTGGCTGGGTATCTGCCTGTATTGGGTGTAGAGAGATCTGGAGTTTTGTTTTATCTTTCACTTCCAGTATCTTAGCATCATTGAAGGATTTAGCTGTGATGCCATTGGGCCAAAGTTTCTATGAAGTGGTGAAAACAGCATTGAATTTAACTGCCGCCACAGTACAGGATAGGAGCTTAGAAGGTAAGTAATTTGCTTCAGATTTTCTTTGAAGTACCTCGTAAGGACGCTGGTAATACTCAGTAGAAGTAACTATACAAGCGTCTGTTAAATTCTTGAAATACAAGGTCTAAGAATGAGCTTTATTGCTGTAGTGTTAATCCATTTCTTTATTGACTTGTCTTTTAAATACTAAAAACTGAAGTGCATCAAACTCTGGCAACTATTTGCTAAATAAAACACATTGATCTCATTCAGTTTGGAATGATCTTTCAGTGAGGAATTTTGGAAAGTGATTAAATCACTACAAAGGACAATTTCTTCCGTTTGCTAGAAGGATAGCCTCTTGGTTTGGACATGTGTGTTAAGCATTGTGGCTGTTTTTCTTTAAGCTTCTATTGTTTTCTTCAAGCTTTTCTGTTGCTTTAAATTCTGGTATCACCTGAAGGGCTATGTTTCTCCATCTGTTTATAGGAGATGAGATTAATTAGAGAAGGTAGGCTGGCTCCAGGACAACTCCTCAAGAAAAGGTCAGGAACAAGTTTCGCTGGCAAACTGTCTGGTAGCACATGATGAGATTCTAGGTGTGCCTGTCTGCTCTGCATGTAAGGTCAGGCTAAGAATTATATGCGGTCTAAATCCCACTTCATCTGCTAAAATGAAGACTGAAGTGGTACAAAGGTGTTTATGTTGGAGCCCTTGCACAGAGAGTGAACTTGAATTCCTTGGGTCTTCTGGTGTTCTTCTGGTGTGCTCTCTCAGCAGTGATCCATATCCAGCCCATGCACACACATTTTCATGACTAGGTGCAGAATTAGATGCACAGTTTTGAATAGCACACTGCTTGGTCTTCCGGCAATCACTGTACAGGGACATCTCACCGTTGTCATATCAACTGTCAGATTAACAGGCCTTGCCGTAATACTAATGCAGTCATGAATTTTATCCTAGTGAAACTGGTGTTCAGGTACACACCACACTTTTCTTTTTTTCCTTTTTTCTTTTTTCTTTTTTTTTTTTTTTTTTTGGAAAAGAACATGGTACTTGAATGTCATCAAGAAACAACATGAACAAAAAGCAGGAATGATGTAAGCGGAAGGTTTTCTTTCTTTCAGGTTTTCACTATAATCTTTCTCTCTGGGATGTTCTGTGGAATCCACATGCAGTGAGAACAGAGCTTGAATCCAGGTTTGGTTTTGATGATCTTCACATTGAGAAGTTACTAAGTTATACAGCACAATTAAGAAAGGTAAATCACTTGGAAATTTCAGTGTCTCTCTTTTTTGTCTTTTTTTATTTGCACCCTGAAGGGATTTTTTTTATGCCTTACAGAAGCTATGGTCATATCTTAGATTCATGAGGAAGCTACAACTCTGCTAAATATGCTGGGTTCACTCCCACCAAAATAGAGATATATTTAGCTTCAGCTGAAATTTCTGCACATGAAGACACTGATAGGTGTAGTTGTGTCCATTAACGAGTTTATACTTCTATAAAGTCATTACTGAGTATAGCAAAGTCCAAGTTTATTACCTAGTCCTGTAGAGAATTCTGGGATTTGCTCCACTAAGCTTTTAAACTAATTCCTAGACTTGAAGCTGCCTGGATTAATTTTTCAGGTAGTGTTTTTCATGTGGTTTGCTGGACAAAGGATGCTTGTGTCTTCTGTGTGTAAATTAAGGCACATCAGGAGTCCTTTCTTCTCAGTTGTGCAGTCTTAATATCAATATACTTGACTGATGAGTCTCTCAGTGGTACTATTCAAATATACCAGTGATGTATCAAATTTTGAAGAAAGCCTTCTCCGAGAAAAGAGATTTTCTAACCTGCTAGATTAAAGTGAGCTGTTCTGATGGTTTGACTGCAAAAAACTTGAAACGTTTAGAATTTCAACTGAAGTCCACAGTGATTGAATTGAATATGTTAGTATTTATATGAAATCTGTTTGTTCTTTGCAAGTGCAGTCTGGGGTTGTATTCCAGAAGAGCTTATTTACACAAAGGGAGGAATTATTAAAAAATCCTTCACTTTTGAATGGCCTTTTAACAAAATATCAATGATGGCCAGTTTGATCAACTGAATGGGTTTTGGCTGCAGCCTGGTAGATATGGTTGGCTGTGTAATCCCAGGCAACTCACTAGCTACTTAAGCTAATATCTTGATTTGCGTGCTTGTGTTATGGAATTGAAGACCCTCAGAAAGTATGAAAGGAAATATGGAAACCTGGAAATATCTGTTCTGAGCACTTTAATTCTGCATCTGAAGCCCCAGGTAGTTTGGGGCCAAAACTTCTGCAAAACATTTCTAGTCACAGTCAAGAGGAGTTAGGATGTAAAGTATCTTAGAAACACATTAACAAGAAGAGTTATTTTTGTATACTTTATTGACATTTATGTGATTGGGAATAATAAATCTTTCAACAAAAAATTTAGAAGTCAGGCAGTGAGGAAAAAATTCTGGCCTCTTGGCCACACTGCTGAAACCTGCCAACTTCAATTTAAAACTAGTCTGCTGCATGCAGTCATTGGTTCAAATGTATCACTGTGCTGAGTGCTTTCTACATCAGTAATTTTAATACTGGTGAAGTTGCTTCGATAAAGTTATTCTAGTATAGGGGTACTGTATCATTGTCAAGTTTGTTCAGCATCAGCCTGCAAATGACCATAGAAGTAGTAACACTGTGGTAGCTACATGGTGAAAATTCCTTGCATATACTAGTCTCATCGTTCTGCCAGGTCTACAAGTACCCTTATGGGCCACTGGTATTTTATACAGCATTCTGCACATGGAATACTTTGAAGTATGTGCCCTAGAATACGAGGCTGGATTAAGTGGTCTTTGTTCTCACTGAAGGAAGCTATATTCTTTTTGTCACCAGATAAGTAAGTTGATAGCAGAGATAACACTCAGCAACTATCTTGAGATACTCATCAATTTATAATATCCCTGCCAGATTCCCACAGGAGAGACACTGGAGCAGTTTGTGTGCTTTGCTCTGACCAGAGTGCCAAAAGATGAAGCAAATAAAGAGAATAATGAAGACAGCTGTATTTCTACATGGCATGAGGCCAAAATATATCTTGTTCATGCTGTCAGCAAGCTCAGACTCTATGCGCAGGTACGCTAATAAGTTAATAGATTAAATTCTTATTTTTTGCATATAGTTGTCAACAGTAACTCAGTATAAAGATCTGAGTTATCTATTAAATGTTACTTTTGTGAAGTTTTCATCTTGCTAATATGACAGAGTAATCCATAGAAAGAATTGTTACAGTGGAAGTCTAATCTATCACCATGTGTCCACTTAATCAGATTTTGTCATTTACTCAAATACAGATTTGAAATCTAATAGGGAATATAGTGAAATATAATATGATGCAGAGGCCTGGCAGAAAGAAGTTTACTGTCCCACCTGAGCCTGAATTAAGGGCAAAACTGAAAGCAGACTACAGGCCTCCACTGATATACTATCCAATTAATTTATTTTTGCTTTCCCTCCACTAACTCTGGCAATAGTAGCTGAAGCATGTTGCAGGGGATGAGAATACATCTCCAGTATAGCATCTTAAAATTCTGCTCTGGCAGAACAACTTGGCATGCAGTCTCTATGATGACATATGCGTAGTTCATAGAGAAAAGGATAAACCATTCAGATGTTTTTGAATGAAAACACCCAGCTGTCTTAATGCTGGTGCTTGTTTTTTCACTGAAATATGAGATGGTTTTTTAATAAAATAATAGAAGTTGTGTATCAAGCTGCTGTGGAGATGTTTGCAGTATCTGAAGAAAGCACATAGAGCTTACTGTGTGTTTCGTCAAAAATGGAGCCTTTGATTCCTCTCTTGATAAAGGTTTCACTGATGTATGACTTGAAGTAATAATTTGATTGCCGAAACTAATGCACTAATTTCTATTAGCTGTAGGAAAATCCATTAATAACTTCAGCCATCATTTAAAAACTTTTCAGAAGAGCTGACATCCTTATGGTGGCACCTTGAAGTACTGCACGCTGCTGGCCACTGGGAATTCTATTGGTGAACATAACATCTCTTATAGTAAAATTCTGTTATGACCACTTGGCATTAAATAAATTAATGATGGAAAAATGAGAGTAGTCAGTAGGTTTGGCCAGGCCTTAGTATGCCTTATTTATTCCAGACTACACAATTGGAGCATGCAGGCTCATTTTTCATGTTTTTCTGTAATGGGACACCAAAAATGTTGAAGCTGCTACCTTCCATTGTCTTGTTAGTGTAGGCAGAAGCCCTGTAAAGGAAAGCAAGCTTTTGGCTGGAGGTCTGCTTTTGATTGGTTTCAGCCTCAGGCCATTTTTTTTTTCACCATTCCTGGGTCTTTGGGCAGAGACAGCACAATATAGGATGTTAGCTCTTCATATGATGTAGCACGTTATATACCCAACTTGCAGATCAGTCGAAACTGTATTGTAAATCAACCTTTGTGAGGCCAGTAGTTTCAGAGTCTAGACACTGTTAGGGAGAAAATTTGCTACCATTATTAACTGTGTGTGTGCTTGGGGTTTCTTTAGACATGCAAGTTCAGTATATTTTCTAAATAATAAAGCTTTGTTTTTCTAACAAGGTGCATTCTGGTTTGCATTCAATCTTCTAGGTATTTGAGCAATGGTTCAGCAACAACAGGTTCTCTCAGAAACTCCTTTTGGAACTTGAAAGAATCATAGATGATTTAATGTCTCAGTTTCTAGATGACAGGGAAGTCAGGAAGCTTTTTGCAGAGATAAGTACCCTGATCCGGCAATGGAATGAGAAATCAGATGCCTACTTTTCAGAAGGATATACTGCATCTCATGATCTGTAAGTTATCTTTCTGCAACTTGCCTTATAAAATTCAGATCAACTGAATATTTATTTTGACATTACACTTCACTGATTTCTGATTTATAAATGAATTGAAAGATTCTACACAGGACTTAAGCTGTAGACACAGGGAGTTAATGTTTGTCAGAGGCTTATGAAAAGACTGTGGCAGAATACAGGAACTGATAATTCTCTCTTTCAAACTGCACATTGGATGATTTATATCCCTTCTGGGAGTTATAACATTGGCCTCAATTTGGCATTTGTATGGCTATATATTTGTAATAACTTGTTCATATCAAAACCTGTTCCTCATTAGAGGAGAGATGATCTATGCTATACAAATCAACATCTGAGGATTCATCTGAAAGATACAATCCATTATCTACTGTTAATGAAGAGCCTGCAGTCAAATTGTTCAATAATTTATTTGTGCATTTTTGAATTTGATTCTCTTTTTATACAAGGAAACTGCTATACTGCTGCTGTTGTAAGAAACTACAAAGTAGATGATATAGTGACTGCACAACAAAAAAAAAGTACCATAGCTTTTTAGCAACTTTATCTTTTTGTTTGTAGTACACAATGCCACTGTGCTCCACCTCTTTTGATTGCAGAATTCTGCATCTGGAGAGAATGAAGTCTGTACTTCAGGATGTACCTGAATGGTCTGTTTCAAAGAGATTGCTTCTGGTAGATGGAGCCATAAGGAATGTAATAGCACAGTATTTATACTTCACTGAAGGTAAAGCTGCATAGTGGTTACTTGTTACTATCACTCAAATGACTTCCATAGAATAACATGGAAAATTGATAATGTTCTACCTCTAGGAAGGCATTTGGGCTCTGTAATACATGTGTCCTGGGTCAGGGTTGGAAGAGACATTAAAGATCATCTCGTTCCAAACCCCTGCCATGAGCACCTTCTGCTAGACCAAGTTGCTCAAAACCCCATCCAACCTGGCTTTATACTGGAGGCCCCAGAGCTGAACACAGTACTCAAGGTTGGGGTTTCACCAGAATGTTGTAAAGGGGAAGAATCACTTCCCCCGACCTGCTGGTCGCGCTTCTTTTGATATAGCCCAGGATACAACTTTCTGAGGCTTTCTGACCTGCGAGCTCACACTACCGTCTGTTGATCCCCAAGTCCATGTCTCCCACAAAGATGTTAAACAGTGCTGGTCCTAATACTAACCCCTAAGGAACGTCACTCCTCACTGGTTGCACTTGGTCACTTGGTCGTCGAGCCATTGACCACAACTTTTTGATTGTTGACTATCCAGCCAGTTATACAAGTATGAACAAGAAGTCTTGGTTTTAGATTTAGGTGTAGCTTGGCTTTTCTGGCTGGTCATTGTATGCGAATCAAAATGGCCACCTTACAGACTGAAGAGCATTACTGCCTGGGTGTATTGGACTCATTAGGGGAAGCAGGGAAAGAGTGTTTTGGGTTGCACAAGACAGTATGGGAGCTTTGGAAGGGGAATCAAAAGTGGGTAGATGAAATTATTTAGGTGGTTTGGGGAGGAACTAGGATGGAAAAATAGCAATAAGGTGACAAAAGAGGGTTTTCTCATAATAAACAGGCTGCTTGCCTGGCCATGCCCCTGACCATTGTAGGTCTGTCCTGCTTTCTCTCTAAACTGCATTTCTAGTTCTTTTCCTGGGTGACGTCTTTCTATTCTGGGCTCATATGCCCAGGTGCCAGCAACTGTGGAGGGAGATTGAGAGCCAGGGGCATCTGCTGGGCAGTCGGGTTGCTTGAGCCCAGCTGCTAGGGGGCATCAACACTGTGTGTGTATATATATATACATATGTCTTTAGCAGACCTTCACCCTGACCAACCATGGAGGTTAACAGGATGAGGCCTTTGGTGCTGTTTGTTGTGTGTGCACGTGCTGTGTGTGTTGGTCTGTGTTGATCTGTGTGAATGGCCATGTGCATTTACTGTGCATGTGTTGGCTTGTGTGCCTCCTAGCCTTGCTGCTTGCTGGACCTGGGGGCATGGAGCTGTGACAGCTTGAATTTTGTAGGGCTACTGGATTTGGCAACTCAATAACATGACCCGGTAACATTTCTGTGGTTGTCTTTCATTTGAGAAGAGAGAGATTAGTTTTGCTTGGGAGCTTAAGGAATTAGGCAACCTTTCCATATTCCAGAAAATTTTGCTGGTTAAATCAACAGTTACACGTGAGAAGAGTTTATTTATAACATTCATAGCTAGAAGCCCACACAGGACCTCATTTCCTTCCCTGGAAATCATGAAAGATCACTGAAGTTGGTTGAGGTATTCTGATATAACTATGAAAGGGGATAGGATCATGCTTTTGCTGGAGTAAGAAGACTTGTCTCTTCTTCCTGCCTTGTCTCCATGAGCCTTTTTCAGTGGTGGTGCATGAGGGGAGCTATCTTTGCTCCCCAGAAGTGCAGAGTGCAACTGTGTACATCTTTTGTGCAAAATGGAGTGCTGGGGGCAAGGATGTCATCTAAACAAAATTGAACCTTTATACCTCTCTAACTAGCTGCTGTGTTTTTAAAATCTATCATGCAGAGTTTTCTTTTCCCATAAGGATTTTTCCTAGTGTAATGTCCCAAAACTACTCTGCAGGTTAAATATTTTCTTTATGGTGTGTGTGGGAAAAATGTCTTACAGATGCTTTACATAGCCTGGAAAAAACTATTCCCTTTGCCCAAAGAGATGGACTCATTCATCTTGACATCAGAAAGCTCTTTGTGGAGCTAAAACAGGTATGCTGTTATTTGATGTTTGTATGTTAATTTGCATAAAACTCCAGAGGCTTAATTTGGGGGATAAAAAGTACTTGTTAAGTATTTCACTTTTTATTCGGTAGCATTTTGGTCCAACTTTACTTTGTACTCTTTTGTCTTTTGACATTTCATTTTAGGAATTAATATGGAGTGTGAATCAAATCTGTTCCTTCATGTTGAATTCATTTTTAAATTGACAGTATATTAATTAAATTTTAGATGTTGATGAGCAATGCTTCCTATGTTTGCAATGACCTGCTTAAAATGTTTGAGAAGACCCTAAGACTTCCACAGGGCTCAGGTGGCATTGACGTTTCAGCAATATACATATGCCCTGGCAATGGCTCAGAGGTGACTTTTAAGCTAGGTAAACGGCTTCAGTCACTAAAGGAATCTGTAAGTAGTTCTGATTTTTTTTATGTTTAAAGCTTGCAGTGCCTTACTTATAATACTATTACAAAATAAAACAAATTAGCAGGGATTGTAGCTTACTACTTCCTGTTTGCTAATAATAAGTGGATGGGTAACTGATCATTTAAACTGATCAAAATGTGCTTGGTGATTAGGCACAAGTGGTCTTGGTAAGTCTCTTGAGTGGATGCGACATTTTAGACCTGCTAAGTAGCTGTGGCTTGTAGAAAAAGAAATAGAAGGTTTGAAAGACTGCTCATTTAATCTATCTTACGTTGTATTTCAATATCATCAAGATTACAAATATAAGAAGCAGGACCAAAGGTGAGTTTCCTTTTTAATGGTTTCAAATATTGCTTTCTTTACTGTGAAAGGTCCTGCTTCTGCAGAAAGTAACTCAGGGACGACAGAGCCTGCCAGATCCAGTAATGGATGACTCTTTGGGATGGCAAGAAATAGAAGAACAGCTAACCAAAAATTATGCTTATTACTGTGAAATTAATCAATTGCTGAGCACTGAAGCACCATCTGAGGAGGATGTCCATTTCAGCTCTTGTCAGGAGCAGCTGCTCTTCTCACTGTATGTATCTTGTGTACTTTTTAATACATAAAGATTCTGACTAGTACCAGCCTGGAATAAGGTATTATAACCAGTAACTGAATAGATAAAAAGGTTAAAATGCTGCTTTTTGCTTTTGATTGCCACCCAGTGTTAACAATTCCCTATCAGACAGAACTAGTAAAAATTTTTTTTTTGATAGACAGTATTGACACAATAGAAACATCATTTGGAGCATTTGAATTTTCACTGCAATTTCATGTGGGTTTTCTTCTTGTTGTTGGTTGTTTGGTGTGTCCTGTCTCATCTTCCCTCCCCCCAGTATTAAAATAACACTGTTCAGCTATCAATCAGTCAACTGGAATGTTTTGGCTTTCAATATCTATGATAAAGCAAAAAACAAACAAGCAAACAAACAACCCCAAAATCTCGTTCTGAATTCGTGGAAAATTAGAGGGTTTGGTTGATTTTATTGATAGTTCCTTTCTTTAAAATAATTAGTCTGTGCAGCATTAAAGCTTTGCTCTTTTCAGCAGCTGAAAATGTGACATACTTAAATTAAAGGTGTTTGACTCTCATGGCTTACAAGGTGAATTATAATTACTGATCAGTGCATGCTTCTTTAACCTAGCTGCCTACACTGAGGTTTTGATTTGAATGTGGCTGTGACTTTTCAGTGAGGTCTTTCACATTTTTGTAAAACAAAGTAATTGTCATTTGTGCTGTTTTAGTTTTTGTGGCGATTGTTTTATGACTGCTAATTAAATTATGTTTGAACTTCCTTTAAGTGAATAAAACTGTATTCTAAAATTAGATAGTATCTAATTAACCAATTATTTTCTGTCTGCTACATGAGTAATAAGAAAAAACTTGTGCTTAATTTTTCAGGATTTTGACATCTTTCAAAGAGTTCTTGAAAAGAGAAGAAAACTTAACTATTTCTGGTGAAAAAGAAATAGATGATCTTTTTCATCTGGTAGAAGTCATAGAAGACATTATAATGCTTGATTTCTCAGCTTCTTCAAACCAGTCACTAATCGAAAATGTCTTGAATAATACAATTGCATGGATGAAAATTTTTGGTGAGGGGAAGGAATCCACAGTTTCTGAACTCCTTAATGAGCTGCGAGAAAATTTCCAGCCTCTTCAGCGGTTCTGGACGAAAGAGAAGACAGAAGTTTTCTGGCATATAGTGAAAGTTGTATTCTATGAACTTGATTCTAGGCTCTCTCATTTGAGGCAAGTGGAAGAGGAGGAGGTATTGGAGGCCTTATCTAGAATTATGTTTTCCATTACAGAAAATAAAATCCATAATAGAAGTATACTGTTGCTCCAAAATATCCTGACTGATTGGCCACAGTTAAATATTGCTGCTTTGAACCATCAAAAACACTTCAGTGAAAACTTCCTAAGGAATCTCTATGAGGTCGGATTGTTGGCTGATGATCATGTCAATGTGTCCTTCAGCAGAATTCATGGGGTTAATAATGCCTCCTCTTTATTACTCTCAAATGCAACTTTTATATACAAAGTACAAGAATTGGGAGAAATTGTGCACGATTTCTTCAAAAACATCCAAAAACTAAACAGCAGTAGTGTGGCCTCACTTGTTCCAATACTTTTCTCTCTGTATCAGAATGAAGATCTCATCTTAAATATTGAAAGCAGTAACACTCTGTTAACAGCTATTTATGAGACTTTGAAAGATATATCATCTTTTCAAGTATGGTATGATTTCCAAGATAGGGACCAAGTTTTTGATTTGCTGTCTGAAACTTTTGATGTTCTCTGGAACTTCACTAGTAAATCTCTCTGTGAAAAATTACTAAGCATTTACAACTACACAGAATTTCAGGCCCAGTCTCTTGCACAGAAAGGAAGAAAAGATATGCGTGTTGTCTATAGCACTCTGAGCAGCCTTAAAACTTTGTTTATAGATGAAGAGCTCCAAAGAGATGCCTTTTGTTATTTGGAACAGTTTCTTGATATCTCCCCAGAATGCCTGTCACATAATGAGTGCACTGATTTTTATCTCTCAAACATTACTTCTGATGATCATTCAGCAGAGGTTTACAGCTTACTTCTGCTTTCACTGGACAATGTTCTGCCTAATATAACAAACTTGGGAGATAAGGTAAGTGTGCCTTATGCTTTGCACTGCACTTTCACATGGCTTCAAACCTGGACAGAGATTTTTGAAGAAGCATCCAAAATCTTAAACTTGAATTCGACCTTTTTTGTCTGTCTAAGAGATGATTTGGCAAATCTCTCTGAAAGTCTTTTAAATGCAACTCATGATAAACTGTGCAATAGTACAGCTATGGTTATTGTTGAAACGACAAGAGCAGCAATGAATCTATTAAATATAATATTTGAAGGAGGTGGTGATTTAAATGACTGGAAAGATTTTGAAGCTTTCCTTGCCAATCTTCAAAATGTATTTAATGATGCAGTTGATGTCACAAGTTCACTTAAAGGTAACAGTTTAGAAAGTGTTTTAGAAATGATGGGAGTCATTATAACTGAATTGCAGAAATCTGTACTAAAGGTTGTTAATGGAGAGATATTGAATTCTTGGCTTGATACTTTAATCTCAGAGGGATCAGGAGAATCTGAGGTAGAAGATAGGGGTGCTGGTGTATTTTCCATTGGAAATTCCCTTTCTACTGTTCTCAAGCTTTCCCAAAAGGAACTTGAAATTATTCTCACTGAGATAAAAGACACATCTGCTTTCTTTAAACGTGTACTTCAAGGAAAATATATGGTCTGCATCAGCATTTTCCAGAATATTACCAAACTAATTTTGGACAATACTCTGAAAGACATAAGCCATTTGCAAACAAATTTTTCATCTCATCTCAATTCCTTACTAAACTTTTATAATACAGTGGATGAAGCAGAGGATTGTAACAGATGGATACATGGATTCCGTAATCTCAGTGAAAATTACAAGTCGTCTTCTCACCTTGAAAGTGCAAAACATATTTTATTTTTGCTAACATCTCTAGGAAGCACTGAGACAGATACTAAGCTGATGAATGTGATGGACATTGTTAATTTGATTTTCAATTTGATATTCCCTGAATGTTCCGTAACTGGTTCTGATGTGATTTGTCTAAATGTTTATTTCAATATTATAGCAAAAACTTTAAAAAATATTCAACCTGAATTTTATGTAAAAGATTACATTAGTGTGCTAGAATTTATTTTTATGCTTTTAAGTAACTCTGGAGAGCAGATGGCTGTCAATGATTTAGTGGGGCACTCGTGGTACACATCAAATAAGACCTATTTTATTCAGTCAATTCATGGATTTAACAGGACTTTGAGTATGTTCCCTAATTCTTTTCACCACGATCAGATTTCATCAGTAGAACTTTTGGCAGAAATACAAACTCTTCTGAAAAACAAAACTTTTGAAGTCCAAGAAAACAGCTCCTCTCATTTAGATGTTGAGATTGAACATTTCTTGCATAAGAAAAATACCACTTTGTTGATGGAGTTCTTTCAATATATGATTAGTAAACTTGACTCAAAGGGTGAATACAAAACATTTCTCCAGGAACTGATAGAAACAGCAGCTCTAAATATTGAACTGGTAAATAAGGCACTTAAAATATTCAAGTCTTCTAGTTTTACTGGCTTTCCATTAAAAGATGATAAAGAGTTTCTAAAGCGCATGGTAGCCTTGGTGCAAAACATGAAGAACATGGATACTGAATTCTTGATAAGTCAATTCAAACAAGTCCAGAGGAGCCTGGATAACTTCTTTAAAAATATCAAGCCTTTGTATATTGAGAACTCTGAGTTAAGAATGTTAACAGACTGGTGGGATGCATTTGAGAACAATTCATGTAATTGGAACCTGACTAGCTTATGGCAAATAACAACACATTTTGAACAAGATGAGCTCTATGACGTAGAAGAGATGTTCAATTTCCTCCTTGATGTCATCAGTCTTACAGAAAGATTAGCTCATGGAAATGTCACGGAAGCTCTAACTGAAATCTATGCTTTCATACTGACTCAGGAAGAAAAAATGCCAATGTTTGCTGAAGAGGAGTTCTCTAATCAAGTAGAAAGTCTTCTGATGTTACTGGAGACACTGACAGATATGTCTGATGAGCCTGAAGAGGCCTCAGTTTGTTTTTCTGCAGTATTCTGCTGGAGTCTCACAACAGCAACACCTCCCACTTTTACACCTTGCGACTTAGTGCATACCAATTATACTCTTAATTACAGTGCAGTCATTGAAGTAATTAAGGGGCTGAAACTCATCACTCTGGAGGACAGTTCCTCATGCACTATGGAAGACTTTCAGATGGATATCACTAGGAATCTGACTTGCTTTTTTCATGAGATCAAAGAATGGAACTCTATTCTTTTGAAGTTTTCTGAGCTTCATCATGTAAATGGGTCAGTTCTCAAAGAGCTTCTAGATTTTTGGAATGAGCTATCTCTCTATGCTGTGCCACTGAAGGTGAACAATACATATTCAGTCAACTGTTCCTCTACACCGAAGAGACAAATGGCTTTACAAATTATAGAAACACTGGGCAGTATGACAGTGGCAGAAATGGAGATGGCCAAAAGTGTTATTGAACAGCTAGATGATCTTTATGGTGGTCTAAGTTGGAACAGACATTCAAGAACATCACTTATAAAGACTGTTCTTACTAATGTTAAGAATATGACCAGTGAAGTTTCTGGGCTTCTGGATACAGAAGCTGCCCTTTCTTTTCTTTCTCTAATTCAGCCTTTCATGATGCTGTCTTCTGTTGGGAACCAGACATACTCAACGCTTATGATATTATCAGCTTTAAATGGAAACCGTAATATGTCTGATAACTTTGAGAACTTCTGGTTTCCTATAGTTACAAGCATAGAAGATTTACTGGTGAATTTTAATGTTGGACACTTACTTGCAGTGATAAACCAAGAATTTCAATTATTAAGGTTAGTCACTGGGCAGTCTTCTTCAATGGATCTTGATGTTTTAATACAGCAGTTTAATGCATCATCTCTAACTCCTATGTTAAGAAATTTTGAAGACATACAAAAGACTGTGAACAGCTTTGTATGCGAGTGTAACAGTAAAAATTATTCTAAAATAATACATTCTCTAATTCTCCTCATGACTAATGAAAATTCATCGAATGACCTACTGCTGGTTGTGAAAGATGTTATTGACTTTCTGGAGATATTCCAAAATAAGTCTAAGGAAGATTACACTAGAATGTTGTTTGTTGATGGTCATCTTAGCAGAGAAAAATTGAATTATACTCATACTGCTAATTTAGTTTTGCTCAAGAGTCTCCTTCATATAATTGCTGATCTTGCTGCTATAGAAGAATTTCTCCATGCAAGCAATATTGAGCTTCAGGCAGCAGACTTCATTGATTCATTTTTTGATAACACACAGCATAGAGAAGTCTCTCTTCAGTCCCAAAACAGAACTCTGGAATTTATGCAAGAGATCTTGCAAATGATATTTCAGTCTACCACAGGACATGACAGGAACAAAATAACCTTCCTGCTAAAAGATTTGCATAAGGATATAATGACAGAAATTAGGTGAGTGTTTTCTATGTACTCTGACCATGTGCTGACAATGACAGAAGGGGTCCTTGTTTGTAAACAGCTCAATCAAAACTTTTATGTTAGTTACTGTTTAATTTCAGATTTGTGCCTTTGAGTAAAACAGTATTTTGTATGAACTTACATTGTTCAGACCAGACATATTTGATATGATATATTTTGTAGGCCAGGTTGCAGATGTGATAAGTCATCTGTATTGATACTCAAGGTAGTTTCTTTGGAACTACTACAGAAAAAAATATTTGAAGATATTAGTGTTTTAAAATCCTTGCAGGCATGAACATTGAACTAACAGTTATTAGTGGACAACAGTCATTCTGGCTATGGAGCTAAATATTAAGAAATGCTTGGGATTAATTCTTTGTGGGTTTTTTTTTTTTTGTTTGTTTGTTTTCTTTCTTTCTATATCCAGATGTAGATATACTGTATTTGAAGTGTATTCAAATTAAATAATGTGTTGATGACTTATGCAAACAAGATGACTCTTTTAGGGCTATGCTTATAAGGTTAAGTTGTTCATTTTAACAAATATAGCTTCTGAAGGAATCTTGAGCCAAAGATCTTTTTTGCCAGATTGCTCAGATCAAACATAACCATCAGGAGAGGAAACTCTGCTTCAGGAAAATGTTTACTGACAACTTCTTAAATAAAAGTACTGGTAGACTGGGGTAATACTCACTGAATGAATCCACAAGACGGTGGATTCATTTGGATTGCTCCAAACAGCTTTAGGGTGTCTTGCTGGTGGACCTACTGATCCTACTGCCATAGACCAGCTGAGAAATGGCATACTGAAACTGATGCATGACTCTGATGTGTTATTTAGACCTTTATTATTAATTTTATGCAAATATGCAGAAACAGTAGTCAGCAGGGCCAGGTATTAGCCAAATCTGTTGAAAAGTCGAAAGCAAATACTAGGAAAGTGGTTTCTTTCCCTCAAATGCTGACTATCAGAGCCTTTGAGTATTTTTCTCTTTGCCATCAAGTCAGTATATGCTGTGGGCTTTCAGTATTTCTGAAGCTGTTATGATTTCACTTATTATTTTGTAAAAGTACTTTCTAGAACTTCTAAGGTCTTGAGAAAGCTGATGACTTGCTACCATGATGAAAACCTGTTTGTTTTGAAAGAAAGTATGTGTTGAGTTTGAAATAGTTCAGACAAATGTAAAAACTGTTAATACTGAAATCCTCATATGGTCCATTGAATATTGCAACCTTTCATAATCACTTGTTGGAAATTTTCTGTGGTACACTTGTCATGAAAATAATGTTTTCTTATTAATCTTTCTGCAGAGCATCTAAAATATGCGAGATTCTTCAGGAACATTTAAGCCCTCCTAGTGTCCTACTCTTGCAGAAATTGCAGTTTACCATTTTGAATGTTCTTAAAATCTTTTCAGGTTGGTTACCACAGTAGTGACAGTATGGGTTACCGTACGTGTTAGTATGGTAATGATAGTCTGAGCAACCTTTTGTAAGAATAAGTTAATTTGAGTGATGCCAATCAAGGCAAGCATGCTCATGCCTGGAAATTAAACCAACAAAGTTTGCTACTCACTGGTGGGTTAATAACATCCTGATATCTCCACAGGGAAATAGGATCAGGACAGTCTGCCTGCGAAGGAGGTTAGATGTGGTTAACATACGCAGCTTCTCAGAGTTATGCTTCCTGCTCACAAAACAAAAATGAAGTTTTCTTCTTTGGTTCTGTAGCAAGTATTGCTGTTCTTATTACTGATCAGGAAAGTGTAATGGAGAAGGGTAATGGAAATTGCATCAAACTAGCCCTTCTTGCCCCCTAAAATGATAAATCTATCCAGAAATATGTCTTAGTGCCTTAATACATGACTTTCTTTGCTTTTAAATTGTTTTTGTCCCTTATTATTTGGTTAACTTTTCATATGATTACAGTAATTTATTATTTTTTGTAGAATAGTAAGCCTGAACATTTTCTTTTACAGAAGAACCAGCTGTCATTAGCAACCTTTTCTGTGTTGTTAAAAAATGTAAAGATGGATTAATGGGTCACTTACTCCTCTCTGTCATGGAAGGAATCACTCTGGTTCAAGATCATTATCAGGTTTGAGTAGATTCTACACCAACAAGTGTTCTTTACAGCATGCATTAAACTTTGGGAACTGATCAATTTTTTTTTTTTTCTGCTGTTTGAACGATGAGTTCTGACAGTAGCTATACAAAGATGAGGTTTGTATGTGTATAGCTCTGATGCTTTTGATAGTGACACCCAGAAGGAATTCCTATAAGTAAATATTGGTGAGCTTTGAAAGCTGTAAATATAACTAGAATTACTGGAATTCCTATAACTCGAATAATGAAATTGCCATTAAATACCAAGCAGCAACCTGTTCCTTTAAATGTTGTGATCATGCTAATTTCATAAATCAGATGACATTTATACTTTGAAATCTTCACAAGAACAGTTGTGAAATCAAGCTAGATACAAATAAACTTCTTGATCAGAGTTATTCAAGCTAAAATAGCAATTGTGGTCACCAGTTGGGGTCAGTCTGCTTTTCTTTAGCAGCTTGTGAAATTATCAGCAGGAGAGAGTAACTTTTGGCATTTTGAGACTCATCCAAAGTTGAAAGCATGCCTGTGGATAGAGCATATATGCATGTATACAGAGACAAAATGCTAAAATCATGCTTTCATTATAGAATTTGCCTCCTTTTTAGAAAATAGCTCTTCTATTTTGTCTACCTGGACATTTTGCCAATGTGAACAGCAATGTTTTGAGGTAAACAGATGTCAAAGGCATCATTCATATCTCAAAGTAAAATTTTGCTGAACAAATGCATTTCTGAAGTCACCACAGTTCTATGATCTACTTCTGCAAATATTAAAAAAATCTTGCAAAATCAGAAATGTAAATGTCCAAAGAAAAGGTAAAGGTGAATACTACACAAAACATAATGCAAGAAAGACTTTGCATATGGATATCCAGATATTTTGGTTTGCTGAATGGCAACTGATGTTGTCTAGAACTTTTTTTTCTTTCTTTTTTTTTTTTTAAAGATAAAATGGTCAGCCTAAACCAAACAAAAAAAAAGTAAAGCTTATTTAATTTTGAAATTAAATTTTGAATTAAAATGTTGGCATTTATGTTAATGCATGAATCTCCTTGATAAGATAAGTCATGTTCACAAATATTTTTGGTTGCTTCCAAAACTCAAATCTTTGATTATCCCTTCATTCTTGAAAACCTCTTGCCCACTTTCAGTTACAAATACAATGAGTAAAAGAGTATTACCTTGCCCATATTCTCATTTGAAAATACGCATCATCTAGTCGCCAAGACCTGCTACTTCAAGCAATAACACCATCTTAGGGATTTGCTAACCCTATGATCACTGTGTTTTGCAGGATATTGAAAGAATGTGGCCTGCTTTTAAAAAGGAGGATTGTGAGAGTATGGCATATATGAACCAAAAACTTTCCAATATTTTGAAGAGCTTCCTGAGAACCATGCAGAATACCAGCAATGGCAGCTGTGAATGTCAACTAACCTTGGAGAATGTACAGAAACAACTGCAAATGTAAAACCTTTTATATTTTGGTACCCTAAATGGTTCTTGTTAGAGATGTTATATATGTTGTGCATACATCTGTGTTCTAAATTATGTAATTACAGGAGAAATGCTGTTTATCAAAATCTCCTTAAGCTCTATTCATTTAACTGAAAATCGAATGAATGTATTGCACAAATTATTTAAGTAATTTAGCAAAATTCTGGATATTTCTAAAAGCCCTTATACTTTTTGTTTGCTGCTCCACAAGTAGAATGCTTTGGATCACAAATAAGAAAATTTTTAATCTTCCATGACCTCAGTTGAATCAAAATTTTGATATCTTAATTTTTTACTTAGAGCTGTTTTTCTATGGTCTTGTCCTCTCAGCAGCTGGATATCTTTTGCAAAACATTAAACATTCAGATCAGTTCAGTCAGAAACACAGGATGGTGTTTTTTAACTGACAGGCTTGAACTCCAAATAATTTTGGATATTTGCTCATCCCTGGAGGAAAAATAGTAGATTTTAAGTATATGAATGAAACTGCTGCTATAGAGTATTTCAAACTTACTGTCAGTAAGAAGTGATCTTTGTTATAATTGTTGCTATACTGTTTTGACTGATGAATTGTTTTCATGATTGCTTTGAATGGTCTCTGAATTCTAGTAAAAATACAGAAGAATTTGAGCTTAGACTCTGCTTTTATGGACCACAGACTCGTGTCTCGTTTTGAATGGTAAATAATACCTGATGTGTGTAAGCTCTTTATTACTTAAATTAGCATTAGATAGACTTTATTTGTCCCGAACTGCAGTGCTTTGTATCTCTAAGTTTTAAAAATGTGTGTTTAGTAAGAAACATGGAAGTGAGACATTGCTAGAGCTGTGCTTTTCCATAAGCTACTGCTTGCTAGAGGCTTAGCCATTGCAGAGAGATATCTACATTTGCAGTCTCACTTAGGCATGAAATTATGGTGATCCCTACACCATATAAATACAGCCTGAGAAGGTCTGTAGGGCGGAATGCACAATATGTGCACATAGAGCCTAATGTGACCCTTTTGCCTCATTTACTGACTGTTTCATTATTCATATCATTATACATAGTAATATCAATTATTTCTGATAAACTGTGAAACTAAGGCTATCATTTCAGGGTGGCTGAAAATTTGGAGCTACATTTGTCAGAAAATCCTGCAGCAGCGTTTCTCAGCAATTTTAATATTTTGAATGGTGGGTTTAAGTTTTCTTCTCTTTTTTACAAGTCACTGCTGTGTAATTTTGTAGGACAATAAGTGTTTCATTGTTCCTCAGACTTTCAAGGAATACAGCTTATGGAGACTACTAACTTAATGCAATGTATTTTCATGGTACACATGTGCCCATACATGCGCTTGTGTTGGCACAGGACAGCATAGGTTACCCTGTCAGACCTTGTCCAATCAGATGCACAGATTCATTAGAAAGAAGAGGGGACTTTGTGGAAGAAGAAAATCTTAAAGGACTAAAGGCTTCTTCATTAATTTCAGATGTTCTCATAATACAGTGATGTGGGATAACCCATCCTCCTATGAGATAATGCAAATGGATGCACAAGCCCTTTAGTCTTCCAGGAGAGTGACCTTTACTTTTGAAGTAAAAGTGAATTACATGATATGAAGTTTTTGTGTCCTTTATCACCTCTTAAAATAAATCTAATGAAAAGGACACAGTCTGTGGGCAATTTATTTAAGCAAATTGGTACTGTTGACACTATTTTTCTTCTCTTCAGGTATGAAAGTCAAAGATTGTGTGCAGAATCTTACTCAGCTGAGGCTGGACATTCGTTCTTCTGTGAATATTTCTGAGGAAACTATCGATACCATCTTAGAAGCCAGTATCTCTCATTCAAAGGTAAAACATCAGAAAAAGATATTACATTAACGGGTTAACCTATATACAGCCTGATGTGCTAACTGTAACAAAACAAACCACCTTTTTTGTGTGGAATCTTACAACTTTTCACTTCCATGCAGGACATTTTGTGAGATTTAGGCCTTCAAAATAATAATGTGAAGCATTAAGAGATCAATTCATAGCAGCACATCTTTTCATCTAAATAGCACTACTTCATTACTTTCAGCAGTGTTCTACCCTGTGTGCTGACATGGAATTTGAACTTTGCTATCTTGATACTGTAGAAAAGGTGAAGGTTCCTGGAGAAAACATTTTGTATCTTCCCACTTCTGATCTTTGCAGTATGGAGTTGTCTGATCTGATATTTTTTTAATTCCTTTGTGTGCTTCTTGGTGTTCTCACATTATCTTACCAGTATGTTGCCTTAACTCCACTTTATCTGATCTCCCTTGTCTAAAGGGTGGATTGTGTACTTTTTCTGAGTAAAGGACTGGGTGTGTTATCACTGCTTCTGTTTCCTGTGGTCCCAGTAATTAGTAAAAATAATGAAAAATGCTAACTTAACATGTTCTCTATCCTGTTAATGTTTGTGTGACTGAAAAGAGTTGGGGTACATTTGGTATAAACTAATCAGGACAATCAAGCAGCCACTGGGTGTCACTGATGCTCCACATAGAATCATAGAATAGTTAGGGTTGGAAAGGACCTCAAGATTACCTAGTTCCAACCCCCCTGCCATGGGCAGGGACACCTCACACTAAACCATGTCACCCAAGGCTCTGTCCAACCTGG